>JASDQU010711599.1:17554-39681 GCA_032191745.1 Picea mariana
GCATCGTACATCTTCTTCAATGAGTCAAGATGGGAGATGTAGGGTATCAAGTGGTCTTTTATGGAATCCACTATGATACTCATGGCACTGATGTCAACGTCTTTGAACTTCTCCATAACTGCAACGTTCTGCGGTTCCTTCTCTTCTCCTTCTTCAAACTCTGGCTTCACGATCTTTCCTTTCACAATATCCAACACTTTAGCAAGGATGAGCTCAATCCTTGTCTTCCATGCTATGAAGTTAAAGGCTCCATCTAGCTTGTTCTCAGACTTCATAGAGTTCGTCATGGCTTGCTTCACTTGGTCAAACCCTAGATTTGACCGGAAATCCAAACTTCACGTCTTGGCCTTCTGAGAGTACCAGGAGATGTGCTAGGCTAGGGAACACTGATCTGTCTGGAGATTAGGTCAATCTCGTCACTTAAGGTGCCTCAACAAGAGGTTTAGGGTTTCTGCAACTACTTCTGTTGGTAACCCTAGCTGCAGTGATTTTGGAAACTGCTCCTGCTAGTAACCCTAGTAGCAGTACCTCAACGAGATCAATATCTAGCGGCTATGTTTCCTTCCAGCGTTTTAGGCTGACTGAAGGGGTGTGGGCCCATAATTTGTTAGAATATAGAAGATGGTGTGCTTGTTTTACCATTGACGATACCTTCGTCACCTAACCATAGGCTGAAGCCTCCCTTCGAGCACCTTAACCTTGACTGAGAATTACTCCAGAAGCAAACCCTAGGCTAGATAGCCAAACAAAGAGTAACACATCAATCCCCAAGGATAACGCATCACAAAAGCTTATCAGATAGTCCCAAACCCTAGCCAAGAGATATTCAAGCCAAAACTGAGATCTTGCTACTGCTGCAGTTGCACCAACTCTTCCTCCAAACCTGCGCACATGACTGCAACCGCAGTGCGCACCAAACTGCAGAACTGCAATTCTGAGATGTTGCAAATGAGAACTGGCACCCTGTATTTATAGTAATCCTGCCAGTTTTGATGGGGCCGACTTCTCCTTCTAGATAAGTGTCTGTTCAGTATATTATTATAATTTCTGGCCGACTTCTTCTCTTGGAGGCTAATAGCCTAATATAAATTATCTTCTTGAGCCGACAAGGCTTCTAGGGTTATTAGCCAACTCATTAGGGTTTCTCTTTCTTTCCAGAGTCTTCTATTCTTGTTAGGGTCACATGTGGGGGTAAATACCTCCCGCAACTACTATAATATTAACATTATCATCATTTTAAATTTGTCAAAGATGAGATTCAAAATCCACCCAAATTATAGCAGAATCTCAAAATTGACTATGTCTACATACATGCACCAAACCCACCCTCCAAAATACATCTACATGGAGTTGTTATGAAGAAGAAACATTTATCTTTTGGCATTAGATAAATGATAGACACCAACTCTTCCATCTACCATTGATATAGTCACCATTATACATAAATCCCCTATAGATTTCAAGAATGTCTAGGACAAAAACCATCACAAACACTATTAATTGTTTCCCTCATGGCATGTGGAGGATAGTTGTAAAAAATAGTTAAAAAGGTACGAGGTCCCATCGTCTTCCTGCATGCTGCTGCGGGTGAAAGTGAGATGAATATAGTGGTCTACATGCACGACAATTTAAGAGGGAGACACCAGACGTCCTTCCCAGTTGCGGGATTAAATGGCTCTTCTTCAAACCCGGGCAAGTTTGGAACCCTCGTAGTTATCAGCGATGCCATAACCAAACGACCGTACGTGAATACAAATCCTGGCAATATTGTGGGTCGAGCGCAAGGAACGTACGTGAATACAAATCCAGTTACTGGACTTGATTTCTCCATGGTTTTAACGTTCAGATTTCAGAATATGGAGTATAGCAGCAGCACTCTGCAGATCCAGGGAACTGACAGGTTCGATCAGCCGCAGTGTGAGTATGCCGTAGTTGGAGGAACGGGCAAGTTCAGATTTGCTCGTGGCTATGCGGTTGTTACTGTGGAATCCGCTTCCGGACCTAATGCTGTTCTCAAATTCAACACCACCTTTCTTGTTCTTTCTTAGTCAAAACGTTGTGGAGAGGTTACCTTGTTGAAAAGGCACAAGGGTCTCATAAGTGAAAAGAAAAGAATAAGGTCAATGTATCACAAATAAAGATGTTTAAAAGTCAATGTTTTGACTTTGGATTAAAGTATGATGCAACAAAGCATTATTTTTTTTTATTAAGTCCATAGTTATATATGGGCACATTTAATGATCTTTTAACTATGAATTTCAATATTAAGGTTAAAAATTGAAGATGTTAGCATTCCTTCCAAATCAATGATTATGATTTGATGTTCATAACTTTCTAACATTTTTGAATGCATCCCTTAAAAATATTATTGTTGGACCATCTCATTGCCACTTTTGTTATTACTAAAGTTAATTGAAATTAAAGATTTTACATTTTGACCATTTTTCGCCATACCTCTCATACAAGTACAGACCATAGCTCGAGCGTTTCATTTTCTACATGTGAAGGATGACATACGTCTTAAAACACACTCCACGCATGGTAATGTGACTCGCGTGTAAATCTTTGGCATTCCTTCATGGTCTGGAATGTGAATCGTGGCATCATGGCCTCATGCCACCTTTGGGCTGCGTTCAAACCTGTTGCCACCTTTGGGCTGCCTTCAAACCTGTTGCATACATTAATAGATGAGTGAGTGTGCACGGTAATGAAGGATGCATTTCATTGAAGCATGCACGTTGTAATAGAGCATGAGAGGCCTCTTAAAATACAATTACAAGTGGAAGATTGATCCACGTTTTATGAGCAAAACAAAATGAATATAGATTATTAAAAGATGCTTAACACAAAATAACAGAGATATAGTAAAACTGGTTTTCTATTCAATAAGGACATAAGCTAAAATGCAACAGAAAACAAGCTTGTTGGAATGGTGGCGTCTTATCTCTGAGAGAAGATGCGACGGTTGAGTTCATTGGCTATAATAAGGCTCTGAAGGCCTTTTACAATAAACAAAAATGTTAAAAACCCTAGACATCCAAAAACCTTACCCTAGGAGATGAAGCGCCAAAAGTCATGTGAACCCCGTTTGGGTAAGTTAGTACATCAACTTCCCGGGGTCGTCACTTTTTCATACGATCTTCATTTTAGGCGCACGATAGCTCGTTGGAAAGGTCTAACCGAGAAGAATTTTTTTTGAATGACCCAGGGCAATACCTTTGGTAGTCACCTGGGCCCATATCCCCAAAAAATGTCGTTTAGGGCCTCAAAACGACCCTAGAAGTTTATAACACAAAAAACTCCCAATGTGGAAAACTGTTTTTCGAGCCATTGGAATAGGTGGGTGGCCAACGATATCCACCTGGATCAATCCTCCCTCCTTAGGAAGAAATGGTCTCCATTGCGTTGATTTCCCCTATCAGATGAGGAAATTTCTGCTGAATTTGGCTCCGGGTGAGCCACTTGCCTTGGTGCAGGACCTGCCCTGCTTTGACGACTTGATAAAGATGGATCCTTTGTTGTCGAGTGCCCTTGATCTCTGTTTCCACAATCTGATCAATGAATTCCTGTTGCATGCAATCAAGGTTGAACTCTGTTGGTGTCAACTACTCTGCTATCTCTGAGGTGTCCAATAATGGTGGGAAATATGGTCGAAGGAGAGCCATGTTGAAGACCGGATGCAAACCAAGGAAGGAGGGAATGTTGAGCTCAAAATCATTGTCACCCACAACCTTGGTGATGGTGTACGACCCATAACCGAGTGGGAGAAGCTTCTGATGGGGCCCTGTAAGGTGTTCTTTCTGCAAATGCAATCAAACTTTGTTGCCCACCTAGAACTTATGTGGCACCCGATGTTGATCATGGCATTGTTTGTACTTAGCATTAGACTTCTGTAGAATATCCTGAACCTGTTGGAGGATGTGCTAGATCCGCTTAATGAACCAGGTGGCTTTGTCAACTTCTGGTGGAGCAGGGGACGAGTCAGTCAAGGTGGTCGCAAGGGGTAGTGCAACATCCATGGGGCGTAATGGTTGGAATCCCAACCCCACCTGAAAGGGGTTGTGGCCAGTTGAGCTACGCAAGGCTCGATTGTAGCTATGTTGTACAGAGGGAAGACTCTTATCCCATGTGCAAGGGTGTTTTGAATTGTACATGCACAGGTTATGTATGACCATCTGATTGACGACCTCAGTTTGGCCATCTGTTTGGGGGTGGAAGGCAATGGATTTGGTGAGCTTGGTATCCAGCAATGACCAGAGGCTCGACTAGAATGAGCTGAGGAAATGATTGTCACGTTCTGAGATAATGGTTTGTGGGATTCCAAAACGTACCCATGCTCGTTCAAAGAAGAGCTTAGCAATGACTTCTACTGTGATGTTCTTTTTGCAGGCGGCTAGAATCGCCATCTTGGAATAGCGATCAACAACCACAAAAACACAGTCATTTCCCCTCTTGGTGGATGGGAGTCCGGACATGTATTCCATTGAGATGGATTCCCATGGCCTGTTAGGAGTGGGCAGAGGGGTATACATGCCCTATTTCTTAGTGGTCGATTTGGAAATAGCGTAGGAGGTGCATGACCTGATATAATTGTTGACATCCTCTCGAAGTCTCGATGAGTAGAGATATTTTTGCAACACTTCCACTGTCTTTTCGATGCCAAAGTGTCCTGCCACCCGACTATAGTGAACTTCCCAAATCAGCTTCCCACACTCACTTGATGGAACACAGAGATGGCCTAGACGACACAACAACCTGTCCTGAAGATAGAAATTAGCGACCACTGAGTTAGCGCCCAACATTTGGTAGGTTGTGGAGAAGTCAGGGGTTGTCTCATAAAGGTGGGGCCATTAAGAGATCTCGTGACCACAATAATCTAGCATCATGGTGAGTGTCACGACTGGAGGTTGGTTGAGGCAATCAGCAAATTAGTTGGTACTTCATGTTTTATACTTGATGTTGAGGTGTAACTATTATAAGTATGTTGACCACTTCCGATGGCGGTCATTCTGCAATTTTCCTTGGGTCTACATGAACTGTAGTGGCTTGTGATCAGTTTGAATGACTGTCTCTTTCCCAATAATGTAATGTCTCCACTGGAAACAAGCTTTCATAATGAAGTACATTTCTTTGTCAAAAGTAGGGTACTTATGGACAACATCTGATAGTGTCTCACTATGATATGCAACGAGGTGGATGTGTTGAGTAAGAACAATTGCCACATCATAGTCTGAAGCATCTGTCTCAATCTCAAAGGGATGTTGTAGGCCCGGTAATGAAAGTAACAGGGATGAGCATGCACGCTTCTTCAAGTCATCGAAGGCTTGTTGTTGGGACAGGTCCCACACAAATTTTTCCTGACCGCCACCCCTGGTTACTTGGCTGAGGGCCCATGCAATATGAGAGAATCCTAACATGAACCTGCGATATAAATTGGTGAGGCCCAAGAAGCTCCAAAGTTCAGTGAGTGTGGTAAGGGTTGGCCAGTCATGGATGACCTGGATATTGGTTGGATCCACATGCAGACCATGTTGATCAACGATGTAGCCTAAGTAATGGACCATGCCCATGCCAAAGGAGCATTTTTCCAAGTTTGCATATAGTTTGTGATGTCGCAGGGTGTGTAGAACCTGCTGAATATGTTGCAAGTGTTCCGCCCAAGTCCTTTTGTAGATGAGGATGTCATCCAGATACACCACTACAAAAGTATTGGTGAAAGGTCATAGGATATTGTCCATCATCCTCATAAAAGTTGTTGGAGCATTTGTCAAACCAAAGGGCATGACCAACCATTCAAAAAGACCTTCTTTTGACTTGAAGGTAGTCTTCCATACATTTGTCTATTCTATTGGGACTTGGTGTTAACCAGACTTCAAATCAATATTACTGAAGTATTTGGCCCCCGTGAGATGATCAAGGAGTTCATTGATTCGGGGAATCGAGTACCGGTTTTAGACTGTGATTTTATTTAGGGCACATTAATCAATGCATACTCGTGAGGTCCCGTCTTTCTTCTGTACTAACACGATTGGGCTCTGACAAGGCGATGATATGGGACGGATGCGCCCCTTGTGGAGCAGTTCTTGGATCTACCTCTTGATCTCCTCGTTTTGTAACAGAGAGTGGTGGTAGACTGGCCCATTGGGTAGTGATGCACCTGGGGTTAGATTGATGGGATGCTTGACCTGACAGTGTAGAGGTACCCCGGTAGGATATGAGAATATATGTGAGTATTCTTCTACGACCATATCCACTTGCTTCTATTGTGTGGAGAGATCAGTCATGGAGGCCCTGGATGTGGCTGTGATCTTTCCCTCACTCAGAGAGAAAATCATGAAGAAGACAAATTTCTCGGTCTGAGAGATGACCTTCTTGCATTGCTTGGTAGAGATCAAGGAAATAACACTAGGATGGACTTCCTCAAGTATTATGTACAATTTCCTATTCAAAGTAATAATAACACTATGAGGCCTAGACTCATATACAACATGACGTTTCCATAAATAAGGTTGGCCCAAAAGAACATTACANGAGAGGAGAAACATCACACAATACCTCGTCTTTGAAGGGCTTGATGACGTACGACAGTCGACACTGTTGGCTGACGTGGAGATCACTTCCTTGGCGAAACCATCCAATGGTGTAGGGTTGTGGGTGTGGAATTGTCGGCAGGGCCAGCCGCTTGAAAACCTCTGCTGATATGGGGTTCTTCTAGCTATCGCTATCAACGATGAAGTACAGCGGGGTGCCTTTTACCCACATATTTGAATGGAAGAGGCACTCTACTTCCTCTGGCTCGTCTGGTTCACCAGGTTGGAGCTTGTTGGTAGAAACGGTGACACTGGGTTCTGCGTCAATGATCCATCTTCCCCTTTCTAGTTCTGACTTAGAGTCAGAATCTGCATTTGATTCAGAGACTTTCACTTTAGCCACCAACAACTGCTTTTAGAAGCAGTCAACAGTGTTATGCCAAGGGATCTGATGGAAGTCCCACCACTTCCCGGTATCTTTCTTTGTCTTTCTGGTGTCCTTCTTTGCTTGCGGCTTGGACTAGTTGTCCTGATACTGTCCATCTTTGTTGTGTCCTTTGCTTTTTTCATTTGGGTCGCCCTTTCCTGGTTTTTGTTGTGAGGGGTTCCCAGGCCCAAATTGTCGTGTCTTTTGTATGAACGTCTACTCGATTTTGACGACATATCTGTAGGCTGCACCCAATGACGAGATGTCCATAAATTCCATTTCGTTCTAGATGTATCTATGCTGAGAACCATGATACTTGAGAACGACATGTCGCTTTGAATCTTTGATACCCATCTTGGTGCACAAGGTATGGAAGATATTTGTGAACTCTGGCACTGCTCGGTCTCTTTCTTGCCGTGGTGTCGTCCATTTGGTATACAAGTCGTCATAACTTCTGACATGGTAGTATTGTTCCTTAATAACATCCCTGAAGGATTTCCAGGTGGTCATGACTGTAAATAATGAGGATTCCTTTGTTTCATTTTTCTCACATAAAGTTTCCCACCAATATTTGACATGGGGAACGACTTTGAGGAGTGAAAAAGTAATATTTTCTCTATTCGAAAAGTTATGGACAGAAAAATACCCTTCTAGTAGATTCAACCAATTGTATACAACATTTGTGTCTATCTGAACTTCAAATATAGGAATATCAAAGTTGATTTGTACCTTGAAGGGGGTGGCGCCTCTGCTTCAGGAAGATGTGTTGCATGTTGTTATCCATCGAAGGATTTGCGCGAAACTATCCATCATCTCACTCCTCGGTTGCGTGAGAGATTCCTCAAGCAACATTTTGAAAGGATCTCTTGTCCCACCATATTTATTTTCTCCTGCCATAAGAGGTCACTTGGGCGTGAGAGAGATTTTTTCCTCAAGAGAAACAAGCTCGAGGCCCAACTCTTTGTACCCTGACCTCGTTGGGGACATGCATTAAGACGACAAGGAGAAGACCACGGTGATACCACTGATCTGGATTTTATGAACATAACGAAATGAATACAGATTATTAAAATATGCTTAACACAAAATAACAGAGATAGAGTAAAAATGATTTTCTATTCAATAAAGAAATAAGCTGAAACTGTAAAATGCAGCGAAAAACAAGCTTGTTGGAATGGTGGCGGCTTATCTCTGAGAAGAGATGTGATGACTGCGCTCATTCACAAGAATATGGTAAAAATGAGGCTGTGAAGGAATTTTACAATAAATAGGAATGTCAAAAACCCTAGGCATCCAAAAACCTAACCCTAGGAGATGAAGCACCAAAAGTCATGTGGGCCTCATTTGGGTAAGTTAGTACATCGACTTCTCGGGGTCGTAACTTTTTCATACGATCTTCGTATTAGGCGCACAATAGCCCGTTGGAAAGGTCTAAGAGAGAAGAAAAATTTTATGCTGGCCCATGTAAGTTCGCATGGCAATCACTTGGTCCCCAAATCCTCAAAAAATGTCGTTTAGGGCCTCAAAATGGTCCCGGATGTTTGGAACCCGAAAAATTATCGAAAAACTGCCAAGGTGGAAAATTGTTTTTCGAGCCAGTGGAATAGGTGGGTGGCCACCGATATCCACATGGATCAAATATGGTCATGATGAAACTGGTGAGAGGTTGAAAAAATGGATGAGGAACCAGGGACATAGTTGCAGGTTTAATAAAGCAGGCTTAATGGTGGTTGGACTTTCTAGGCTTATTCCCTTTTTTCTGACATAGAGTAATCTCTTTGTGGTGGTTTAGTTGATATTATTATCCAGGTTGAGAAACACTGGTTATAGTGGTGGAATGGCGATGGTCCTTTTCTAATGCCCCTTTCCCATTTGGCGAACAATACACTTGGATACGATGACAATGCCTCCATTATCATTTTTTCTTTGTTGTGGTTAGCACGGTATTGGGTTACTGATAGCATTAAAGAAGTTCCTCGTTTTTAGCTGTAGAAGACATCAGTTTAACTGGTTGATAGGTCTATATTTGACAGGGGTCTTTTAATAATCCTCATATTTTTCCTCTCCTATCATTTACTAAGCCTTGAACATTGTTTCTTGTATTTTCCGCCATGATACGACTACAGTCCCGAGGTGATAGACTTTCAGAGGTTGGTGGAAGACTCTGTATGGACAATGAGGTCAGTGCACTCATGGGTGCAACTGACGAAGAACTTTGGGAGAAGGAAAGTTTATTTTCCTCGGTGGATGATTCATGCAAGCTTAATTACAGTAGGTGCCACATTAAATACCACATAAACTCACCACCGATTTACTCTTCGAAATTGATGATCCCTCATTTTGCAGGTAAGAAGTGATCCCCTCGACAGTGCTATATTGCAGAACATTTATAGGGATGCACAAATGAAGGTTTGGGTAGAAAGGAGACTACGGGTGTACACTTGAAGTATAGAGGGAAAGGTTTTACATCCTCAAAAGCGGGGTTTAAGAGAGTTGTATTTTTTAATCGTGCTAGTACACATAATGAGGCTACTCAGGGAGGTCGCTCTCAATAGAATGGTGGTTTCGCGAAGAACGTTATTAGAGTGTGGAATCCAAAAAATACCAAACAAAGGCTGGTAATGGGAGTTTATGTGGGTTTAGAGGACTCCTGTAATCTCTCTCTCTCTGTGCACTGGTGGGGAGATTCTCTTACAGGTCTCAATGCAAAATCTCGATCGCTAACTGGATGTCGAGAACATGGGATCCATTTTTAGGATATTCTTCAGAGTTTTTGACATTTCCGAGAGGTTGGCTAGGCTTTGTATTTAAAAAAATCGAGGACATAGAGTTCATTCTGGGCAGGTTTTGGGACTATGAGGGAGGGAGCTTAATTCCTAAGTGTTGGCATATACATTTTGATCCAACTACTGAATACTTCATTTTTCGACATTTGTGGGTACTACTTCGAGGTTTTCCATTACAAATGTGGAATACCAAAGAACTGAAGGCGATAGGTAATGTACTGGGTCGATACATCAAAGTTGATGAAGGAGCCTTACATTCTAAGGAAAAAAGAATGACAAAAGTCTTGGTAGAGGTGGACATTCACGTGGGTTTATTGGAATCTTTAGAAATTGAATGGCGGGGTCACCTTATAGTTCAGAGACTGGACTACTTGGGGATACCATTTCAGTGTTCCCTCTCTAGGAGGAATGGTCATCTGCGAAAGGACATCCAACCAACTTATGGGATGTCTGACTTAGAGGATTCTATGGAGGACCAGCCAAAGGACCTCTACATGGATGTCACAGATATGTAAGAGATGGGGGACTTTGCTTCTTTCTGTGCTGAGGATACACCTAGGAACTTGACCGCCACCTTTGTTGGTAAGCTTAAGTCACTTTTCCCATATCTTTATTTTTCATTATCTAAATGGGAGCAGGACCACCTTGATAGTACTTTCATTTTAGATAGTATACCCTCACCTGTTAATGACTCAAGGATGTACTCTAAGATGAAAACGGTGAGAACGGATCTAGTAGTGGTTAGGAATGATCCTTATCCCTTCCTGTATCTACCCTCGAGACTCTGTCAGCAGAACTGTCTCTCAAAACATTTATCGAAGACCATTATACGGTCCTAGGGATTAATGGAGATGTAGGTAGTAATCCATTGCTATATGGTATGATAAATTCGTTGGTTCCATCTTTTAGTGAGGCTTCTAGCCCGATACCCATCCCGGCCTTTCTCGGAAAGGAAGTTTTTAACGTATCATAGCTTAGTGGAGATATAGGGGCCTCTTCTAGTTCTGGGGAGATTGCAATGAAGGATTTATCTTGGTCGTGAGGCTTGGGGATGGAGGTCTCTCCTATAAAAACAAGGAGCGCTTGTAAGAAGTTGGGAACACATCTTTCTTTTTCGGAACAACATTTGGAAACACACCTATAATAGGGGGCGCTTAGAGGCATGAAATCCCTTGCAAGGGATAAATCATGATCCTTGTATCTTTGAATATAATAGGGGTAGGAGGACCCCTAAAAGTGGCCTCCATGAGAAGACTTCTTTCAACACATTCTCGGGACATTCTCTTTCTACAAGAGACTCTCGTAGCCGAGGATAAGGCTAGACACTTTATGAACATTATCCGACCCAAGTGGATGGTCTGTGTTGTTAATGTGGTAGGGAAATCTGGTGGACTACTGGTGTCATGAGACCCTAAAGTTTTTAACTTATTTCCTTTTTTAAGCTGTGGTGGTATCTTATTGACATGTTTCTGTATATCTGATAATGAAGGATCAACTTCTTAAATGTTTATGGTCCCTGCACATAGCGAAAGCGGTTCTGGGAAAAGGTGGATGGTAGGGGAATTTTGGCTAAGGGTGGTTTGATCTTAGGAGGGGATTTGAATTTTATGACTAGTGATGAAGAAGTCTGGGGTGCGAAAGATTTATTAGATCCATTGGTGGCCTTCTTCAAAGAAATGTTTCTTAAGAACTAGTTGATAGATATATCGCCTACTGAGGTGGTTCCAACTTGGAGAAACAAAAGATGTGGAGAGGAAGAAATATTAAAATGACTAGACAGATTTTTAGTATCTGAGGATTTCCTTCTATCATCGGTTAGATATAGAAATTGGGTGGAATATACATTTATTTCTAACCACACACCAATTATGATTCAATTGGGCTCTAGCTTCTCATCTGTAGCACATCCTTTCAAATTTAATCCTGATTGGTTACGAAAGGTATCATCGGTTAGATATAGGACTTGGGTGGAATATACATTTATTTCTGACCACGCACCAATTATAATTCAATTGGGCTTTGGCTTCTCATCTGTAGCACATCCTTTCAAATTTAATCCTGATTGGTTACGAGAGGATAGTATTGTATCAATGGTACAAGAGGTGTGGAATTCGCAATAGGACCAAAGGGAGGAGGGTGCTCAGAGACAATTAATATGGAAACTAAAACTTCTCAAGTCCCGAGTAAAGGTCTGGTCCAAGGAAAAACGATTACAGGAACATGAAGCTATGGAAACTATAGAAGAATATTTAGCTACACTTTACAAGTTGAAGTCACAGGGTGTGGATAGTCAGTATTTTGATTTCTGATTAAAACATATAGAGTTTGAATGAAAGAAGTTGTTACTAGCTGAAGAGGAGCGATGGCGCCAAAAAATATGAGCTATTTGGATTCAAAGTGGTGACAAAAATACTAAAATTTTTCACCGCTTTGCTATCCATAGAAGAAACAAAAAACATTTATGGGAGATAAAGGATGAAACGGGTTATGTGCATACAGGACAGGAGGACATAAAGGAAACAACACTGAGATACTTCAGATCCTTTTTTCAGGACACTGGGCAAAATTCCACTGTAGAGAAGATAGAAATATTAATGCTCTTTCCAAGAATTGTCAATGAGGAAGAAGTTGTTACACTCGAGAGTCCTTGCACTAGTGTGGAAGTATTTGAGGTACTAAAGGGATTCACCAAGGAAAAAATCCTAGGGCCAGACGGGTGGACATTTGATTTATTTTTATTCTTTTTTGATTTGGTTGGGAAGGACTTGTTCGAAGAGGCAGAGGAATCAAGGATTAATGGTGTAGTTAGCAGGTCGATAAACTCAACTTTTTTAGCGCTTTTCCTAAAGTTAGTTGTCCTTCATCCTTTGGATATTTCTGACCTATAGCATTGTGTAATTTGTGTTACAATATCATTTCAAAAGACATAGCAAGAAGGATTAGACCAATCTTGTCTCATTCTCTGTCTGAGGAACAACTGGGCTTTCTAAAAGGGAGGCATATTTTAGATGCTATAGGTACAACCCAGGAGTGCCTGCACAGTATAAAGGCTAAGAAGTTGCAAGCCATCATTCTAAATCTAGATTTAAAGAAGGTGTATGAATATATAAACTGGGAATTTCTCTGTTTAATACTCCTCCAAGGTGGTTTTGGTCTTCCTACAACTAATTGGATCATGGGTTGTGTATCCTAAGCATCCTTTTCCATTCTGATCAATGGTGAGTGGACCAAATTTTTCCAGAGTGAAAGAGGTTTAAGACAGGGTTTCCGATTCATCCTTGTGATGGAAGGACTTAGCCTCTCCTTTAAAAAAGATCAATATGAAGGCAAGTTGTCAGGCATTAAGGTATAAAGACTAATAAATATTTTGCATCTTCTATTCGTGGATGATATACTCATTATTTCAAAAGATTCACTGGATGAATGGAAGGAGATACATAAAATTATGGGTGTCTTTTGTGGACCATTTTGGCTTCTGATTAATGTCCAAAAATCGACATTTCTCCACTATGGAGTTGAGGTAGACAATCTTTATCATCTAAAAGAAGTTTTCCAGTACATTTTTATTTCTCTCTCGGAAGGGTTCAAGTATCTGGTTTACTATTTAAAATCGGACAGTTACAAGGTGGAGGATTGGCATTGGCTCATTTCAAAAGAGATTCAATCTTTGGTGAAATCGATGGCTTTCACTTGGAGGATGCTATGTTCTAATAAAGGTAGTCCTGGAAGGAAAGCGAGTCTATTGGATGGCTATGGCACATATTCCATCATCAGTGCTCAATCAGATTCATCAATTAGTTTTCTCTTTCTTATGTTCAGGGCCTTGATGACTAATACACTTTGAAAATAGTTACCAACTTAATGATAACTGTGACCTCAAAACGAGAACTCTGGCTCAAAAAACCCATATGTTTGCATAAAAAACATAAAAATCAACCCCCAAATCAAAAAGGGGTTCTATTGGTAGCACCATTTTTTAAACAGGATCAAAATTAAAACGTTTTTCAAACATGGCCTTCAAAACTTAGACAATAGCTCAAAAAAACTTTAAAATCAACACCTAAAAACAAATAAAATGTTTTTGAATTTTTTTTCTTTTCAAAGCGTTAAATTTTGAGATCATTTGAAATCGTATTTTTATCACTTGGTACCATTAAAACCAAAACCTCAAAATCAACCATCAAATTGAAAAGTACTGCCACCGATAGCACCCATTCTAAAATTGGGGTATGAAAATGACACATTTGTATAATGTGGTAAAAGAACTCATCATTACTTTAAACAAAATCATAAAATCAAACCTTAAATGCTTACGTTTTAAATGTTATTATCATGCAAATCACAAGGTAATACATAATTCCATGAAAATATCACAATATACTTTTAAAATTCAACATCACATTTTAATAAATTTTTACTTTTAATAATAAAAAAGTAAATACAAGTTACATTGAATGAAACATAAACAATTTCTTTAAAGTATTGTTATATTGACCATATTCAAAACATATGAGCTAAGAAATTTTATTATATTATCCATAATAAACAAACATATCATTCATAAAACATAACAAAAGATTCATAACTTCATGTAAGATCATATGTAAGTTCAATGCCCTTTTTTAGTTACCATACAAACATCATATGGATCAAAAATTCATAAAATGTTCCATACACTTATTCAGATTGAATCATGGTTTATGAAATACCATCAGAGTCTACAGTGTCTTCAGATGAATGTTTTGATGAAGATGTAGATGATCCATACTCTTATCTATTTTTGATGAATGTACCATCTGAGTCTACATGCATGCCCAACATTTTAGATGTTAAATGCCTCTTAGATCTATGACTAGGTTCAACAGAGTCCCATCTTGAATTTATTTATTTCGGCAACAAATTCCTGATAATCTTTGTTTTCTTGGAGCGAAGAGTTCCTCTCTTTATCAAATTGAAGTCATAAACAAGTATGTCAACATCATCTAATTTTAATAGGTCAGTGCGATGACGAGTCGTATTTTGACCCTTTCTTTTTCTTTTTCTATTGACATGTTTCTCAACCACCATCTATGGATTGTACACACCATTGAATGGGTGTGTACTTGTTTCATACCAATGCACTTCAATTGAAATAACATCATCATTTTATTTCTCAATCTTTATAACCTTTCCTATCCAGAATGGATAACCATGTGGATCTTCAATCGCTAAAACTGCAATCATGCTACCCTCCTTAATATCTTGTATTGAACCCTTGTAAAGGTCTTCCATGGCTTCTCGTTGTGAATGCGACCTTCACGAAGAAATATATATTTCTCTTTCCTCTGCTTGTGTAAACTCAATAGAACCTTGATATTCTTGAACTTCAACAATGTTTTTTTCTTCAAATTCATTTGGCATATTTTGTGGCCAATGAAATTGAGTCCTCAATATTGTATTTTCATTTGTTGAGCTTGAAATTATGTCACTTTGACTATTGAAAAAATACTCCCAACTAATAGAATCAGAAACATCAAATTACTCATATGTATCCTTAATGGACTTTTTAATTTCTTCCAGGCATTCAGAATAATCTATATCTCTATTACACCTTCGTGCATTATGGATTTCAACAACTGATTGTAAAAATAATAACTTTGATGCAAAAATTGGACGATCTGGAATGAACTTAAAAAATGATAAACCTGATGAAGGCCCCCATTCTGTAGTAGTTGAATACTTATTTCCCCATATAAGTGTTTTCCCATCAATTTTTTTGAAACAAAATTGATGTTAGAAGCTAATGTCATTAAGTTGTTCAATACATTTTTCTTCACTATGTGATCCATGAATAAATCTTCACATGTCAACATTTTCTTCTAATATATGAAAAAAAGGCTTTGGAATGTATTCTTTCTTGATACATTCAATCAATGATGGTAGACTTCCAACATTTTTTCTCTTCAATGATATTGAAAAACGGCTGAACATTTAATCAATATGATAATGAGTGTGTCCAACAAGAAGGAAACAAACTTTCACCTTTTGAAATATTCTCATTTCAACAAGCATGCTTAGATATCCAAACACAATTTGATTTTTATTTTCACAACTAGTGTTGTTCAACTGTAGATAGAGAACTTGAGGAATATTTCCAAGCGAGTGAATGAAGACATGATGAATTATGGTGATGGTCAGATTTGCATCATTATGAATATTTGGAGCTATGAAGTCAACTCTTGGACACATTTTTCCATTGAAAACCATACAACCAACCAAGTGAAACTGAATGAAATTCTCTTCCTGTAATTTTTTGGGTGTACGGAAAAAATGTGGTAGAAGTGCTTTCTTCTGGTCCATGCCATCAATTATCATACCTAAATATTTGTTTGGAACATTATAACACTTATTTCGATGTTTGTACAACTTTTGTCTTTCACTTGATTGTTGATTCTGATATTCTTGAAGTGCTTTGATTATGGAATCTTCACATGACATAAAATGAAAATATTCATCGTATGTTTTCATAGTTGATAACTATTCACTTTAAGAAAAAAAAATAGTAAACACATACCTCTTTCTGCCCCTTTAGATTGATCTTTTCTTGATTTAAGAGTAACACATATACTACAAATCACCATTCTTGACTTCTTAGGAATACATACATTGTTGAACCGTTTCTTCCATATTCTTGTAAAATATGCATATGTAATAAAATTACCATTTCCTTCAACACCTTCAACAAATCCTTTGTACAAGTTGTAGACTTCCCTCCTTGAAAAATTATCTGGAATATGTATTGTGTCTCTATCTGTCATACACTCTCCATGTTTGGAAAAGAAATTGTTGGAATATTGTCATTGATGTCAAAGTGATGGTCAAGCATGATTGAGATGTTGCCATTAATACCATTGAGACATTGTCCTTGATGCCATCATTGCAGGAGGAGCATGTTTGACTAATGGTGAAGCTGAAAGGAAATAGTTTTGATATTATCGTAATTACTATTTTAACCAATGCTGAAAAAGTTTTATATAAAAAAAAATGTTATGAAGCATTACAAGAAAAGAATCAAGTCCTATTGGAAAAGAAAAAAAATTAAAAGAAGATAAAAAAAAAAGTATAAAAATAAAAAAAGTAAAAGAAGATTAAAGAAGAAAGTATAAAAGTAAATTAAAGAAGTTCAAAAGAAAATTAAAGAAGATTTAATTTTTAAAAATGAAAAGTTTAATATTAAAAATGAATTTTAATATTAAAATTGAGGTTGGATTAAAAAAGGAAGTTAGGTAAAAATGGATGAAAAAGTGAAAGAGGTATTCACCCATGGTATTTACTCATTATATTTGCAAATGTCAAATAAAAATGATTTAGTTAATATGGTTGCCCAAATATTAATTATGTTGAAAATGTCGAAATGAAGAGTTACGTAGTTATTGAAAATTAATAAAAAGGACTTATGTGAAAATAGTTATGTAGTTATTGAAAATTAATAAAGAGGCATGTGACTTATGTGAAAAGTCATAATATTTCGTATTCAAAGGTTTACACATATATATACTTGAACATGTATTGAAACCAAAGTGTCTTTTTGTATGTGATTCAGAATGTAATATCTGAATATCAAAGAAGCAGAGGAGTCCAGCTATATTAAGAGAATTTGATGTCAAGAATCTTGGTATGAAGTAACCAAAGGAAGGAAGGGAGGGTCTCTGTGGTTCATATCATAAGAGAAAAAAACATAAGCAGAATCTAAGATGAAGAATTGTTCATTCTAAGGTGCATGTCAATGTCTAATTGAAGATCAAGATTAGAAGAAGATAGAAGAACAATTATGCAATATAGTACTTGATATAGAAGACCATACAAGCATAGACTGCATTAAACAAGTAGAAAGTACAACAATGATTGCATGAGTCAAATTCAATGAAGAGGATAAGAGATTAAATTTCATTATAAACTAAGGGTGGTTGGGTGGTGCAAGGGAAGGTTGGTTCCTACAGAGAGAGTTGGTGCTTCCTTGTCATTTGTAGCTAACTAAACAGGGAGGTTGAAGTCTTCTACCAGTTGGGTTTGGTGAACAGAGGGAGTTGGTGCTTCCTTGTCAGTTGTAGCTGACTAAACAGGGGGTTGAAGCCTCCTACCAGTTGTTGCTGGTGAATGAGGGTGTGGGTGCATCCTTCCAGTTGTAGCTTGTAAATGGGGTGTGGCATCATCCCTTCAGTTGTAGCTGAAGAAACTTGGGGAATGTCTCTATATCAAATTGTAGCTTGAAAACAGTTTTGTAAAAGAACATTTTATTAATGAGAAAAGAGTTTGGGGCTTTCCCTACTAGGTTCCACGATAAAGTCTTGTGTTCATAACGTTTGTTGTTCATAATATATTGCTTAGTTGAATAATTAATATGTGTGCTTAATATGGATGAAGTTAAAAANCTCAGTATTGCTGTATATTCCATCAATTGGTATCATAGGAAGGTTCCTTTAAGCACAGTCTAACAAACTCAGAGGAAGATCAAATTAAGCACACATGGATGGACAAAAGATTTACATTAACAATGGAACTCCAATACTTAGAAAAGAAGAATACTTATTTGGGAGTATAACAATGGAAAGACATCTGAAAGAATTGAGACATGATGTATGGAATTCAATGATCACTGATTATTTCCCACCAAATAGAGTGAGGACTCCAGCTCAAAAGGAAGCCAAGAAAATAAAATCAATGGTAATGAATACAACCCTTGATGGATTACCTGATGACATCAAAGAGAAGATAGGTGAATGTATCTCTGCAAAAGAACTCTGGGAAAAATTAAAAACCCTCTACTGAGATGAAAATTCAAATGTAACATTTCAATCAGAACAAAATTTAGTATACAACAATTCTAGTGATGAAGATTATGTTGAAGAAGACTTAGACATTGAAGAAGAAGTAAACCTGGAAGCTGAGCTTGAAAGTGCTTTGGACGAACTGAGAAAATATAAACAAAGGTGTAAACAACTGAAGAATCTCATGTTGGAGCAAAGGAGGAAACACGGTTCAAAGAATAAAGGACTTGAGAAAATCATAGTTGACTTTAGAATCCAAGTCCAATTGGATCAAGAAATATTGGAATCCTTGGAACAATCTCTTAATAAGGAACAACAAAAGTTTGAAGAGCTCAAACAACAACTAGAAAGTAAGGAAGAAAATTAGACCTTAAAAAGACAACTAATGTCCTCACAAGAGGAGCTTCACAGTTCAAGAAAACAAGCAGCCATTAGCATGGAAGAAGACAATGATTTAAAACAAGAAGTTGTTGGACTCAGGAATCAACTGAAGACTGTTGAAAAATTCAAGAAATGAACCGAAGGCTTTAATAAAATTCTCAGTCTACAAAGATTTTCCTTGAAAAAATTCAAGAAATGAACCGAAGGCTTTAATAAAATTCTCAGTCTACAAAGATTTCCCTTGAAAAAATATGTCCTTGGATATGACCAAGTACACATGGTTAAAGGATCAAGTCCTATTACTCAGATTGATGTAGAAGATTACATGTGTTGTGATGATACATCCAAAGGAACAACTATGCAACCTAAGGATGGAAAGAATGCAAACTCCTATGCTAAAGAATCTGCTCATCCTCCCATGAAGATGCATCAAATTGAAAGATCGGATTGAGGAAGATATGTTGAAGCTACTCAGATACCTCAAAGCAAGTTCATAATAGAGACACCTTCATGGATGAATCAAAGAAGGTATGAGAGTGTTTTTAACGATTATTGTTTCTCTTGTAATGAATATGGTCATAAAGCCTTGGATTGTAGGCATCATGGAAGAAAACATGTTGGTAGGTTAAAAAACAGTATAAGATGTTGGAACTGCAATCATGTTAGACATATTGTTACACATTGCTACATAATGAAATGCTACTGTTGTGGTAGATATGGTCACAAAGCCCATGACTATTGGAATTCAAGAAGAAAATCAATAACAAATGTTTCACGCAATATGACAAGAAGAGAAAATAAGAAGATATGGAAAATAAAATCCCAAGTACCAAATAAGAAAGATAAGGAAAATATTGCTCCTGAAACTGATGAAGTTAATGATAAGAGTTTGGAGGATGAAACCACTAATAAAAAATATTCTGAAGTCAAGAATAAAGAAACTTCTGGTGCACATAATAATGACGTTGATGATGAATCTCCAACAATAGAACAACAAGAAGAATTGAATGGTGATTATCTCATAAATATTTCAATCCTATTTTAAATAGTACGCTGAAACTCCTTCTAAAAGAAAAATAATGGATAGTTCAAATTTGGATCCAATTTGAAGAGATGGATGTCAAGCTTGGAAAATGAGAATCCTTCTAAGTCTTATGATGATATTACACTCATTGATAAAATGATCACCACACTGGAAAATGGAGCTACAATCTGCTTTCAGTAACAACCATGATGATGAGAGGAATTTCCCTGACAATGATAAAGTGACTTGGAGGAAAGGGAGATTCGTCAGCGATCAGACGTCTTAAATAATAACCACACTGCAAATCCTGAAGTCAACCCTAGACCGAACAAAAACATTGGTGCTTTGAGAGTATTATATAATCATTTCCTTCAGTTTCGAAAATGATATTATGTCCAGATGAAGCTGAGTTGAAGAAAATACTAGCGAAATCATGGTTGTCTACAACCAAGGGGAAATCGGTGCAGAAATCTGGAGACGAATATTTTGGAGAGAATGTCTGGCGGTTTCCTTACAATGTCTTGAGATTCATCCCGTGCTCCAAATAAAATGTCCTTGGTATTTCTATCTGAGTATGATGACAAACTTCTAAAACTTGATAATTCACATTCGCGGTTTTATCAATTCACGGTGGTGCAGGATTCTCCTGACAGGGAGGTTATGTATACCTCTAGAAACAATCATGAAGTTTCCAGATTTGGATTTCATGGAAGTCGAAGAGAAAAATGGTATGCTTCAGCAACACGAAATTAATGTCATCTGGAAATAGTTTTGGTGATGGTATTTATTTGGCAGAAGACTTTGAATATTCTACGAATTATGCAGCCAATTATTTGTCTGTGAATAATGCAGAAAATTCTTTGGGATGTAAGAAGCGAAATGGATTATGGCCCAAACTTAAGGCGTCTACGCTTAGTGGGGTTTCATTGAAATGAGATTTGAATCCGGTCTGGGGTGAGATCCGGTGTGCCTGAAGATGATTACGGGTCACAGAACGGTTGCTTGCAGCAGTGATGATGATGAGTCGGTTATGTGTTTGGTGTGTTTGGTTACAGAAGCCAAATTTCTTCAACTGTATTCGTCTACGTGATGACCAAATAATAGTGAACACACCCAAACTATTTTTCGTCCCCTTTGATCATAACCTAAACAAGTATCTGTATATATTTCACGTAAACTGGACGAGTGACCATTTGAATAAGATTATTAGTTTGGGCGAACACTACTTTGGCCTCAAAAATTTTGGCAATACCTGCTGCTGCAATAGCATCCTTCAGGCTCTTTATTTCTGTGTTCCTTTTAGAGAGCAATTGCTGGAGTATTATAGTCGTACAAAGACTGCGAGAGAAATAGAGGAGAATCTCCTCACATGCTTGGCTGACCTCTTTACTCAGATTTACTCACGGAAGAAAAACAAAAGTGGTATTGCTCCAAAACGCTTTATGCAACGAGTGAAAAAGGAAAACGAAATTTTCCGCAGTTATATGCACCAGGATGCACATGAGTTCTTGAATTTCCTTTTGAATGAGCTTGTGGATATTATGGAGAAAGATGCCAATGCGGCTGAGAAATTTTCAGGAAATTTAAACCAACAAGAGAAGGCTATAAATGGAAAAATCATTGGAACAAGCAATGGAACCCAACAACAGACTGTCACATGGGTTCATAAGAATTTTTCAGGGGACTCTAACGAATGAAACAAGATGTTTATGCTGTGAAACTATTACAGCCAGAGATGAAACGTTTCTAGATCTTAGTCTGGACATTGAACAAAACAGTTCTATTACGAGTTGTCTGCGTAACTTCAACTCTACTGAGACACTCAATGCAGAGGACAAGTTCTTTTGCGACATGTGTTGAATCAGTTAAAATGGAAGAATTAATTCACACAACACAAAACGCTTTTCATTGCTTAACAAACAAATGGAGGTTACATATATAGCATGCAGATCACCGACTTAAGTGGATCTGATTAGCTAATAATAGTAAACCTAGAAAACTCACAGTTACAACAATCTCGTTGAAACTCACAGTTACAACAGTTATCTCTTACTAAAGTAAGCTTTATTCTAACACCCTCCCTTAATGCTTACTTTACAAATATCTCAATCACAAATTACAAAACATAACAAAAGGTTACAACACTAGAACTTTCATCTGTCTGTCTGATCT
>JASDQU010711600.1:14663-27571 GCA_032191745.1 Picea mariana
TCAACCATTTTTCCAGAGCATCTGCATCTATTTGTCCTTCAAATAAGGGAATATCAAAATTAACTTGTACCTTGAAAGGGGTCGGTCCTCCAAACTGATTGTTGGTCGAGGTTCCTTCCGTGGCGGTCGGCAACCGTCGAAGAATTTGCACAAAATTGTCCATCATCTCATTCCGTTGTCGCGCGAGAGCCTCCTCGAGCAACATCTTGATAGGATCTCCTACTCCATCATCTCATTTTTCCTCCGCCATGGGCGGTTGTTTGTGCCGGAGAGGGGTTTCTCTCTCGAGCTGAATTAATTCGAGACCCAACTCCTTATATCCCGACCTCGTCGGTGACATGCACGAAAAAAATGACAAAAGAGCAGTCTACTCTGATACCACTGATCCGGATTTATGCAGGAACGGAATGTAAGAAGAAAATAATAGAGTGTGCAAAATAGTATTGCAGAGAACATAGTGATACAGTAAACACACACTTCTATTAATTAATGAAATAGAGAAACTATAAAACTGTTGAACAATACATAGCTAGAATGGTGGTAGCATATCCCTGATAAGAGATGTGGTGGCTACGCTCATCCGTGACCAAGCTCCTTACAAAAAGAGGCCGAAAGGCCTTATTTATCAAAAGCAGGAAGGTAGAAACCAAAAACCTAACCCTAGAAGATGAAACGCCAAAAGTCAAGTGGGCCCTGTTTGGGTAAGTTAGTCCATCAACTTCCCGGAGTCATAACTATTGCATATGATCTCCGTTTAGGGCGCACGATAGCTTGTTGGAAAGATCTATCCGAGGCCTACAACGCTCAAGACAAAATAGCATCATAGATGCTATTTTGTGAGAGAAACATACCAAAAAAACATCGTTTAGGGCCTCAAAATGGCCCCGGAAGTTCAGGACCCGAAAAAACTGCTAAAAATAGTAAATTACCAGAAATGCCAGAAAACTGTTTTGAGCCAGATGGAAAGGTGGGTGGCCAACGATACCCATCTGGATCAGTTCATCATGCCAGCTCAGATTATTACAATTCACCATGGGGGTATGGAAAATGCGTGAAGAAGAAGTAGAGAAAATGAAGGAGCAAAAGTGCCCGGTTGGCCTTCTGAACTCTGAATTTGAACAAGACTTTGTTCAATCTTTGGTAGCTCAAATGCAAGTCTATCTTAGTGCAACTTGGAGGGTAAAATTGGCTCCATATGGGGATGTGTGCTTAATCTTTAGGAAAGGAAAGCATGCGAGAAATACAGAATATTAAATTTTCACAACATCGAACAAGTGTCTTGCCAAAATAACATCAACCACACATGTATCTAGAAACCAACAATAAAATAAAGTTGTACAAATAATACACACACACACACAAAATGAAGTTTTATTTAAGCATATATGTACAAAAGGATAAAATGTTGAAATGAAAT
Source organism: Picea mariana (assembly GCA_032191745.1). NCBI lineage: Eukaryota > Viridiplantae > Streptophyta > Pinopsida > Pinales > Pinaceae > Picea > Picea mariana. The sequence goes on from JASDQU010711600.1 coordinate 16,081, forward strand.
GAAGTAAAGTACAAGGAAGAATTAAAAGACAAAGGAGAAGGGTTAGAGTCAAACCATTTTACAAAGGATGCCCCTTAGGCATCAAATGTTACCATTGAAGACCAATTTAAGGTGTAGCCTTCTCACTGGCAGAGTTGACCTTTTGCCTTCCAACTAGATGAGATGAGTTGTTGAAGACCTTTCTAATTTTTTCTTGACTTTTGAAATTCTGACTGAGAGCTTTTCTTCTAACTTTTATCCAACTCAACCATCTAATTAAACATTCTATGACTCTCATATGGTGAAGTTTCCTTTGTTCCAAGGGTAAAAGCTTATAGTTCATTTTTCTTAATTTCTCTTAGAAAGGCTTGGCATATTCCCCAATAGGGATGATATGTTGATTAATGTCTTTACCACAAGAATTAAACTCATCATGAACAATGGCTAAGTCATCACTATAATCCTTCACCAAATTTATTGTATTTTTTCTTCCTTTTATTGAAGTACCTTTTATTTTTATTTTTATCATCCTAAGATCTAGATCCGATTTAACATTCATCTCTATGTGATGACCAATATTTTCTATTTCTTTTTCCTTCCTTTTTTTTCATGTCCATCGAAGATCTACTCTTTACCAAAGAAAATTTCCCCTAGCTCTAAGACATATGGAATGGATGGCCCAAAAATTTTATCTAACTCATCCTAACCATTTGTTGACTCATCTGATAACTGACAATTTGAAGCCAACGTTGCTGACACAACCGACACATTTGACCCAGTTCTTGACTCTGAATGTGATACATCAAAAAAAATTTGAGCTTCCTCAAGAAAAAGTCCATCAAAAGAATCCATGGCATCCTAGACATCATCAACTTTTTCTTCCTTGAAATATTTTTTAGTGGGTGCCAAAAATTTGGTCAATATGTCATGATTCCCAAGACCCTCTAAGTCATAGACAAAACCATTCATAGGTTCTTTGGGATATTATACATGGTACCTTATTTCATTCTCTCTATTAAGTCTTACAAAAGTGTTGTCACAAGTTGGGATGGTAGCATAAGATAAAACCATTTGAAGGATACCTCCCAAATTTGCACCCCAATCACGAGAAAAGAGAATACCCCATCTAGAATGTCTATAACAACCACATCCATTAACAAAGATATATCTGGGGGGGAAAAAATGTACTTGAAGGTCTTTGATCAATCCATGTACCTCAATATCCCTTCAATCCATGGCACATACATTATGTTAATACCTTGCCATTCTTAAGTTTAATCTCTCCATGGCCTTCTTAGTCATGACATTGAATGAGGCCCCCAAATCTAACATGCAGTTATGAAGAAGCAAATCATTAACCATTAAAGAAATGAAAAAGGGTTGAATGCCTCTATTCCCCTTGTTCTAATCCATAGATTGCAATATAACAAGAACATCCATACATGGTTCCATGTGTTTTTCAATACTTTTCTCTTTGGGACCCTCTATAGATTTTATTAGCTTTTCTTTCCGAGAGGGTATTTTTGTGAGCTCTACCACAAGAACAAAAACCTTAACATTTGACACACAACAACCTAAATCAATGTTTAATTATGATGTTGGAGGAGTGATTTCTTTGGGAATGTTTTGATCATTCTTATTTGTATTTTCATTTCCCTTATGTTGATATGTCACTCCTATAAATCTTTCCATTTCAAGGATCTGTTCAGATGTGGGATTTTTACCAAGTACCTTAGTGGCATTGCCATACTCTTTAATTACATCCTTATCACTTTCACTTCTTTCTTTTATCTGCATCCAATGATCCATTGAAACCGGATGTAATTTGCCTACATTATAGATGAATTTTGAGTGCCTTGAAAATCCCATACGGTTGGTTTGATTAGATGCCTTGAAAATCCAAAAACGTTATTCATTTATGGAGGTTGTGCCTCATTTATTTGCAGGAATATATAGCAAGTGGATTCTTCATGAAAATAATTTCAAGCTCTACAAAAATGAGGAACTTTCTACCCAACCAAAATTGTTGCTTCTAACTGATTTGGGGGCCTTTCATCTTGTGGAGGCCCCTTTCTTTGCCATCTTTCATTATTTTTCCTAGGATGGAATCTATTTCTATTTGATCTTTCAACTTGTATTAATCAATTTTGTAAGGAATTCAATTGAGTTGCATGGTTAGCCTCCATGGCCTTGATTACTTCTATTACTTCTTTTAATGAATCTGCTGAAGAGTCTTTACTATCTGAAGAAACAATTTTCCCACCTAACTTTCCTTTAGGCTTTGACTGCTTTGATGCACTACCCCTTGTGGAACCCAACAAGTTTGATCTCCCCAAGGCTTGCATGTTCTTATCTACCTTAATAGTTGTTTCTTAGGCAATTCTAATATTTGATGGCTCCTTCTCCATGAGTTGATAACACATTTCCCCACTGAAGGCTTCTATGTAGTAGATGAGAATGGAGGGATATGGGGGATTGATATCCTTGTGAAGACTGTTGATTATATAATTGAACCTTTTATTGAATTCCTCTAGTGTTTCATTCACATTCTTCTTTATGGTATTCAAGGTAGCTAAGAGATGAAATTGTTCTTTTTTATCCCCCCATTTATCTTTAAAAGCATCTAACAAATATTTAATGGTTTTAAAAGTATTATCTGCACATCCTGAAAACCATTCATGAGCATATTCTTCTAAAGATAAGACAAAAAGTTTCATTTTAACATCCGCATGGTTGTGCACGACACACCATTTATTGACACAAAGTGAAAAGGATTTGGTACGTGCTTTAGCGGTAATGACATTGTTGCCTTGGAAAGAAGGAAACGTTTCTAAATCCTTTTCCGAAAGTGTGTGAGGATAATCATTTATTGCAGTGAAATCACATGGTTTATACAAATCATCCATTTCCAAGCTTGAATTATTAAAATCGAAACTAGAATTATCACAAATGGACTTGAATCTAAGATGATCAAGGATTCTATGAGAAGTAAGTTTGTTCAACCTCCTCCTATAAAAAAAATTGGGTTCAGGGATGAAATTGACCAAACCTTGTGAATTCCTTCTTGTAGAATACTTTGTCAAAGTTTGATTAAGTGGAGTCGCTAGATGATCAAGTCTATTTAAAGAAGGGAAAACCAAAAGTCGTATTCCAGGAATAGAAATATTTATCCCTGGAAACAACGCCAAAGAATGTTTCTTCCTAATCCACACTTGGGGTCACGTGGAATAAATCTTCAATCCACTGGGTGTGGCCTTGGGGGCAAGTCTCAAGTCGAGGTGCCATCACCTGATTCTTGACTCCTTTGTCTAATCTAACTCCTAATGAAGCCAAGGGGGTTGTCCCTAAAAACGAATCTAGGGCTTGAACTAAACCTAAGCACAATTATTGTTCTAGGAGTTAAATGGAACACACAAGATAAGCACTACTATTCTAACAACATAAATGACATATAAATGGAATTGCTTATGATAGCCATTTAAAGCATATAAAGTACTTACACATAAATTATATAACTTGAAAGAAGATACAAATGCTTGAAAGTAAATGATAAGCAATATAGAGATCAGTGCCAATAATGTAAATATGCTTGTTGAAAGAAAGTGTTGCAGGTGTTCTTGGTAAATTTTATTATTAAAGGGGTTTTGCTTGAAATAGTGGTTGACTTCGTGAAGTGGCTTGATGAATTGCAAGACCACTTTGTTATTTCCAAATTGTAAATGTGAAATATAAAGTAAATCTAATCTAAATATTTGTCCCTTTAGAAATTATCCCTCAATTGGGTACAAAGAACAATGTTGAAGGTCCAATGAGGAGAGAATGGATATCATTATAGAGTATTCCCCTGACTTCACACACAAGTTCAATGTAGGATACCAAGTGAAGAATAACAACTATTAGATTGTTCTATTAAACTAAATCCACAGTAACCAATTCCTATTCTATATGGAACCCAATATAGAGAAATCTCGTGAGGGTCAATAACATATTAGGGCTACTAAGGGGATGATTTATTTACCAAATTGAAATTGTAAAAAGGAAATCTAAACTAAAATAATCTAGCAAATGAAATATAACTAATGTTTTTCGGTGTTGTGGGTTTATTTTAGATAAGTTTTAGCTTTGTAGAAATGGAAATAAACAAGAGACAAAAGCACACCACAAAAGGACAATTTCCCCTAGCCCTTGGGGGGATTGCAAGTCTGGTGGGTTATCCCACTTCTTTCTTTTATTTGTTACAATGATTTTGGAAAAAGGTTTGTGGTCCTTTATACTTGAGGCCACAAACTTACAAAATGATAGAGAAAAATAGATGAGAAGAAAGTTGGAAGCCTTGGGTGGTCCCGAAAGCTCCAGATCCTTGAAATTTGGGAAGAGTTTCTCCTTGGGTGTTCGTAAACCTGAAAAAATTAGCAATTGAAAGTGGAAGAAAGTCGTCCAAATCACTTTGGGATAGCATGCAAAAAAAGTGTTAGAATTGTGTGTTGAGCGCTCAACATACCCTAAAATATTTTATGAATTTTTTTTCTCTTTTGGGTACCACTTGTTTCCTGTTGTTCTGCTTTTTGAATTGAGTCCGTTGTGGAGGGATCGCTAATTTTGTTTTCATGTCTCATCATCGATCAAGTTGGATTTATTTGAACCTGTCAAAGTGAAACCTTTGTGTCTAAAAAGAATTTGGCATTTTAATTAAGAATCTGCAGCTAAAAATGTGACCCATGCGCTTATGATCGGCGTCGGCAAAATCTGAGCAAGTAAAATGACCACATAGTAACAATAGTCGTCAATCACCGATGTATCATCAAAATCAGTAAAAAATGGAGTAGATTTGTGCTGGTTGTTTGCAAAGAAGATTCAGGAAATGGCCAATTTTCCATCGACATCGACGAAATATGAGAGGGATAAACATTGACATAGGCCATGATGAACCTTTGATAGCTGATTACTGATGCATTTGTTCGAGGTCGGTGAAATCTCAAATATTTAAATCATGGAAAATTTTCACATTTACACATCGTCGATCACCGAACCCCGATGCATTTTTGGCATCGACAAGTTTCGAGGGGGTTAAGACGGGAACACTTTTTTAAACTTATCGTCGATCACCGATCCTTGATACTTTTTCGGCATCAGTAGGGTAGGACCTGTTGTTAAAATACTTATCTACTAAAAATCCCCGATTCTGAATAACACGATTAAATGAAGACGTCAATCTCAAATGCCACGTGTCTTGGTCATGTAGCCATTTCATACGGCCTAGTTTCATCCCCAGTCACCTTAGGTTTCCCCGTGTCCTAGTCACACTTCCAAGTCAACATTTCCACATCATCACTGTACGACAAGATGGATCGGCACCGAAGTTTTTTCCAAGAGGTATCAACTAAGATTGTCTAAATAAAAGCGTTGACTCTCGATCTACCCGTTAAATTAGCGGAATGATGGGACGTTTTCAGCATGAAATAAGATCATATTCTTCCATTTAATAGGCCAATTAATGTTTCACTCTGCATACGCCGCTACCCTGTGCATCAATCAAAAAATGGGAATTTTAAATCATCGATGAACCACATTATAGCCCGCACCTGTGCCACCAACCTACGATTGCATTTAAATCTCGAGCATAATGTGGATCTAGCGACAGATTTTGTAGAAACACACCTACACCCTGAATTAAATAACTGATGCGACAAGGTAAGTATTATCTCCATTTAAATCACTAAGATAACTTCGAACACCTACATTCTGCACATAAGTTTCTCATTTCCATAGCATCTGAAGAAGCAAATAGAGCGTCTGAAGAGTTGCGTTTGATTCTCAGAGTTTCAAAACTAGGTTAAGCTAGTGCGAAGAAGAGGTATGTATTATTTTTTTCATTTCGGCGGTCGCATTTTTATGTATCGACATTCTATATGCAACATGGTGTCTAATGCTTTTCTATCTGCAAGAAAAAATGTCTCCAAGGAAGCCAACGACCATATGCTCACCAAGGGTACCAAAATTGAAGGAAGCAAATATTGGTGAAGGATCTTCTCTCGGCGCTGCAAGGCAGTCATAATTTTCTCCCAGAGTGGAATCGGTCATCAAAACATCGACTAAGAAGGAATTTGCTCAACCCCCTACTTTTGGTGATATAGAAGCAACCATTGGATCAAAAATTGTTCTCCCACAATGGGGAGATTTGTTCAACATAATTAACTGGGAACATTACCCGGAGTTTATCCCCCACAACGGCCCAGATGTAAAGGTGATCGACGACCAGTTTTTTCCGAATATCTAGCGGTCGTGCTTGCATATGGTAGCCTGTTGAACCCCAGTCTTTCCCTCCATTGAGAATCTGGGTTGGATAATCGATCATGAAAACGTGCATAGGTTCCTAATCAACGATGACAATGGTGGATGTGTCAGAGTGTTTCTCCCGACAGAGGTCCAAAAATATTACAAGATCAGGGACCTGGAGGAGTGGTTGAACACAGATTTCATGGTGAAGTTCTATGAATTTCATGACACCAGCTGATTAATGGCCTCCTAGTGGAAGGAAGACAAGAAATTCACAAACTAGAGCAACATTTGGTATGGGACAATGAATCTAAAGGAGCCATATATCTACTTAATGGATCTAATTTACTGATTATACAGGGAAAAGGATTGTGCTAATTTTTCAAAGGCATGGATGCCCCTATCATATACTATCTCTATTCCCAGGAGTAGCTTCAACTCAAGAGAAATCATCTCCAAGCAATTGAGCACCAGTATATTGCAGGCTCAAACACCAGAGGAGGGAGAAGCACTCGCTTTTCACATGGCTTCATATCTGCTAGATGTAATCTGTGCAAGGAATGTCTTCGCTGACATGAATCTGAGTTGGCACGTCACAGAGCTACATGTACATCTCTACTTCAATATCCTGTGGGAAAACAGGTACAAGAAATCGTATGCTCTCATTTGCGATGAATTCATAGCTCAGGTTTATTCCATTATTTTCAAAAAATAATCCCTAAGACTGTATGTAGAAGCCAAGAAAATGATTTTGAAAGTAGGCCACAGGTACCTAGATGAAACCACGACCTATATCAGGGTGTTTGGGGCCACCGACACACCACATTTACTCCCCGCTCACATCCCAGATCGGCTCGTTGTAGGAGAAATATGTTACCAGACCATCCTGCAGGGTTATAATGCCACTTTGGTTAAGGACAAGAAACGAGCATTCGTACCCTATTGTTTCCATGTAGGGTTTTTCATAGTGAAGGACACTACTCAAGATAAATAAGAGGGATTAAGCTAGCTGGAATACAAGTTCCCAACAGGCCAATTTCGCAAGCATGACCCTAAAGTCCTAGCTCACCAGCATGCGTCACAAGTCTCTTCTTGTTGGCCATATGCACATGATAAGTTTGATGACAAGATTTTTACAGAATGTTCTCAAGACTGGGAGGAGGTACTACAGAGAAAAGATAACCCAAACATGACTAGGTTCAAATCTATGAGTATGGATGAGCAAGTCGAAATGATAGAATAGATGACTCAAGAAGCTCTCAGGGTAAGAGAAGAAAACAGGGCAGCATAAGCCACAGAGGCACAAAGGAGGGGGATGTTGTTACTAGAAGAATCCCAAAGAGTCATCCAATAGCTAGAGAACAATCCTCAACTAGTAGAAATGAAGAGGATCACCTCGACCGACCCAAGCAACGTCAAAGAGGATCTAAATGGATTAGATTCAACCCCACTAGAGGAAACTGTTGATCTGGAAAATCCCAGAGTCCCATCCCCATAGGCCAGATCATCGGTGACCATTCCAACCCAACATGAGATTCAAAGAACACTAGGTGAAATGGGTGTGCCTAATACCCTTTTTTATCTAATAACTATCTATGATGATGAAGATTGTTCATAGGTCTCGCTTATAACTCGAATACCAATTACGGAGGAGAAAGAACTAGGGGGAACATCTGCTCCAAGTCCCGATGCATCAATTCCAAACCCTCAGCAGGGCGACCATGAGGCAAAAAGTATCTTAGACACTGAGTTTCTTGACCTATCGGGGACCCTGAAAGACAACTCCAGGGATGAGCTAGGTTCAGGTGAACAAAAAGAAGAATTGCAATAGCAAGAGATCGACACCTCAACAACCGATCACCAAGTAAGTATTGAGCCTGCCACTATCTCTTCAATTTTGGTCGATACATGACCAGCTAATGAACACTAGATGGAGGTCAATCCATTAGAACATATGGAAGTTTCCCCTATCAAATAAGTACAAGGATCGATCCTAGAGAAAATACTAATGGTAGGAAGATTGGGAAACACTCTGACCTGGGGAGACCAACAAATCCCTGAACTCATTGATGAGGTCATTGATATACAGGAGATTGCTTATGACAGGAAGAGGAAAGCCATCATGAGGAGGACCACCAAGAAAATAAGACTCACGCTGGATAGCTCGATTCTCATCACCATGAAGGAGATGTTGCTCAACACAAAAAATATGAAGACATATGAGCTCATCAGCACAGGGATGGATATCATTGACGCCACGCTAGATCAAGCAAAGAGATATGGAAAGGAACTGGCCTCTACATAGAAGGAGCTAGACCATCTGCGCCATCTGGAAAAATATTACCAAGACTCAACATAGGCCACTGTTTTTCTGAAGAGTGAGTTCCAAGATGCATATGCACAGTTCACAAGCGAAAGACATCTCTTCACTACATGTGTAGTCGATTATCAAGAAGATACACTTATGGCACTGGAAACTTGTAAGGACATGGAGAGATGGTATGAAAAGGCATACCAAGCTGTAGAACGAATCGATTACATCAGCACAGTGCAAAAGGGCCGAGACACAGAGGAGAATGGCATTCGATTGCTGATGGATAACAACATCTCCCAGATCAGGAAAGCAACCGAATATTGGGTAAGTATGGCCCAATAACCTCAGTGAGAGATACAAAAGAGGTGGTCGGAGTGCAAAAGAAGCTGGGAAAATATCAATCGAGAGATGAAAGACATTGGCCTCCCAGAGTTTGTCTCACCCGAAGACTTTGTCGACTTGCATGACATAGTCAAACAACATGCATAACAAGACTCAGCATGGGAAGTGGAGATCACACAGGTGGCAAGCATGACACTGGGTCAAATACATAATTTTATGGAACATTCGATCAAGGCTCATGCAATTCTGCAGCGTTTAAGTGCCAAATTCATCAAATATAGAGTGCGAGCAATAGAAGTGAAGGAAACCCTTTCAGCCCCGATGGACCAACACAGATTCTCGTAATCTAACACATGTGAGGATCTCTTCATCAAGTGGTCAAAATACAAGAAGAGTCATCCACTCTAGTAGAACCACGAGATGATTTCCAGAGAATAAAGAGATTAAGCGCCACGTGGCATTCTTTTTTTTCACTTGACACAAACTTGTAGAAGATATTTTTAGTTAGTGATTCTTTATAAATAGGGAGATGGACCTTTTAGAAAGGGTCGATGGTTTTGGGGAAAAGACCCTCTTTTGAGAATTGTAAAGAATTATTTCTGAGCAACCTTAATTCAGAAGTTCTTTTTAGAACCAGAGACAAAATTTTTTTTTTCATCAAAGGCATTATGTGATTGGATTGAGGAGGAACTACTTCCAACTTTTATTTCGGTAGTTGATGTTGTAATGAGTAAGATTTTTTAGAATCTATTGATAAGCTATCGATTTTGATATTTTAACAGTTCTTTTATTCTTAATGATGAAAAGAAAATAGTTGTGTTAATGTGTGATTGATGGTAGAGCTAAGGAAACTATTTGTCTTGCACTCATCTTATTGCATGCGTATTTTCTTTCAATAATTGTATTTCAGTCACTGTTGAAATACCAACAAGATAATGTATTATTACTAGACTTGTAATAGGTGTGAATATCATTGTATGCATGATAGAGAACGAGGGTTATCCCTGGCTCAGCCTTCTTCAGTAGTTAAGAATCCCTTCTAGCATTTGGTTTATACCATCATACCTTACTTTATTAGACTCATCTAATAAAAGAAAAGACAAAAAGAGAACATTTAATCTGAAGGAGGAAATTTCATAGAAAGATATCAGGTCAATCACTAAGTAAATCCCATCTATAAATTAGCTAGATCGAAAGATCTGGAGAACCATTCCACCCATCAAATGTTGCAGATTCTAATTGGGCCTCTAAGGCGGGTTTGGTTCCTACTATTGAGTTAAAGGGATCTATGACCCCTCAACAAAATTGGCCCTAGAAGGAGGGTAATGAATGAATGGCTAACAACATTTATGATAATATATTTCGTGTGGCCTATAGATTCAAAACAACCCACATGCATGGCTAGTCATTCTCAAGACAACCCACATAAAAAGGGTACTCCCAAAATGAGTAACTCACCCCAACACGAGGAAGTAGAACACCTATTCCATGAAATACCTTACGCTCTTCCCCACAAGGATTTGAACCAATTCATAAGAATCACAAGAGCTTACGCTCGGAAAATTGGATCATTACCCTTAGCCCCATTACTTCCTCGTAGAAAATAAGTAAGAAGACTAGTTGTCGATACCCTTGACCAGGTTTTTGTTCACACAATAGAATACCTGATAGATTTTTCTCTCACTGAGATCAAACAACCCCTTAATCTGATCCCTGAAACATCAGTTGGTAACTACTCTGAGCCTAACGGTTTTTGAAACTGACAAGGAAGGGTTTAACTCAGACCGCTTAACTTCAGAATTGGATGACATGGAGGATAATAACGATAATAATGAAGAAAGGAGAAATCCACCTCAAAATAATCAACCTTGGTTGGCAAGAGATGCTCTGGAAATCCTAGGACGGGTACATAACCTCCCTCGACATCGAGAAAAATTACTTCCCAAATTCGAGTCTAAAACCTCTGGATTTCCTGAAGACCATATTAAAAAGTTCATACTAGATATAAGATTGATAAGTGTACAACACGAGGACGTAGTGTGTAGTATTTTCCCCTATACCTTTGATAATTCAACCTTGACTTCATATTTTAACTTGCATGTGGGGTCCATAACTAGTTGGACAAAGTTTCAAAAGGAATTCTTAGACAAATTTGTAGAAGAAACCACCACAGGAGATTTAATGGATGAACTATTTGCCGCCACCATGAGTTCAAAAGAGAAGGTCAAAGACTTCAATCAATGGTTTACCACTATCTTGAACAAATTTCAACGTGAAGCTAAACTTACTCAGGAGTTGCAAATTGAGGTATATGCTAATTCTCTCCCTGCTTCCATTTCCATGTTTGTGAAGAGGGATGCCAAACATACCCTAGCTGAAAATTTTGAGGAAGCCAAAACGATTGAATTCCAAATGAAGGGATGCAAAGAGGGCCAGGTCTCACTAGTTAAGAAGGAAGTTCAACCTCCAACTAGGAGAGAACTTTTGTTTACTACACCCCCGAGGAAACAAACAGAACAAGGTCTTGAAAAAGGAAATGAATACATATAATACCTACAAAAGATGTTAAAGAAACTGTCG
>JASDQU010711601.1:1032-11915 GCA_032191745.1 Picea mariana
ACATAAAATCAAATCAATCTCTTCAAACAATGGAACAATTAAGAAAGGTAGCTTATGCAAGCAACACACCTATAATTGTGCCAAGTAAAGCAATTGATCTTAAGCATGAACATGAGATGGTTGTAGAATGGAAGTTCAATCATACTTTGCTTCAAGATAAGCTAATGTCATGCAAGCACATCAAACATGTTATCTCATTTGCAGTCATATTTTTTATGTTATCATTGCTAATGTTTTCAACATGGATGGTAGTGGATTCAGTAAGATGTGAAAGAGTACAAGTGGCTAACAATATGATGCCAGTTGTCATGGTTGTTTTGCAATTGATTATGATGAGACAGGTGCATAAGATAGAGTTTAAAGACAAAGGACAAGTGGGGTTGCCTATCCTGCACTTGATGATTGGTTAATACCCTTTTGGAGGACCAAAAGGTTTTAGTGGGGAGGCATGATCCAAAATGAATCCAAGAAGGCCTAAAAATCAGAGTTATCAGAATCGTATGAAACCAACGCCATTGCGTCAGGCTCATTGTGTTGATTCTAGAAATATAATTTTTTTCACAAATGGACACCATATGCGAAAGTTATCACGTTCTGATCGATTTCCCAAATAGGCAAAAAGTCAAATTGGTCAAAGTCAACAGGTCGTATTGTTGACGTCGATAGTATGATAGGTGATGTCAGCAAGACGTCATGATGATTTTAGTGAGGACACATGGCAGCAAGAGGAGGCAACACGTGTCACTCAGTTTTGGTGTTTTCGGGCTAAGTTGGACCAGTATGGAATTGACACGTGGTTGTACGACAATGATATGGTAGTTGACCGTGCATGTTGACTGGGTTTTTGAATGGGTGATGACTGTACCGTATGGGCCAATCATAGGGTGACACGGGGCCCAATCAGAGGGCACCACATGGCACCCCATATTTTTCCAATGTTAGCTAGGTCAAAAAATTGGTTTGCCACTCTGTGAGTTTCGAACCATCGACCTCTACTCGCGCCAATGGACTATACCAAATGCGCTAGCCACCCAGGCTATTATGGTGCTTGTTTAAACAACTGGCCGAAATTATATGTAAAGTGGTTATGGGTGCAAGTTTGGCGATAAGCCCCAGTCGGCGAGGGATAGCCCGACTGACCAGAGGTTTAGGGCGCGTGGGAGTTAAGGCCACATGGAGCATGCGCGTGACCAGGAGCTAGGTCAATATTTTTGGGGCGCGTGGGAGTTTAAGCCATAAGCCACATGACCATGCATACGACCAGCACAACGAAGACCAAGGGTTAAGGACTAGGGCCAGCGCCTAGCCCAGGGCCATATGGCCCGCTCCATATGCCCAGGGGCTCAGAGAAAGGGGGTTGCACCCAGAGTTTTCCAATTTTGGGTTTTTAAACTATATAATATAATTTTTGTGGATTTTATGTTGATTTTGGAGGATTTTGGCCATTTTTGGGGGATTTGGAACTCGATCTGAGGCCAGATCTTGGGAGGAAGTTAGGAGGAGGATACCAACTCAAAATCTATATAAACCAGAGGTTCTTAGCAGCATAAAAAAATGTTCATATTGGCAGAATGATGATGAGTTTGTGAAGATTGAAGCCATTTTTATGCAGGGAAGCCATTGAGGAAGCGAACTTTGGAGGCCAATTCTGGGAGCTACGCTCAGCCTTTTTCGGTGTCGTCAGTTGTGTTGGATTCTTGAGGTCGAACAGAACACAGCCATACCAGTATGTAATCCTTTTGACACTTTCTATATGTACTTTTGAAGCATTTAAAAGAAATAAGAAAGCCTCACCCACTAAGACAAAGGCCCGGAGAGGTAGGCAATCTTATCGAATTTCGTTAACAACTTTGTTGTTCTTTGTGATTATATTCTCATCTGCATTTCTTTATGATGGCTTCTATAATCTCTCATTAAGTTTTTCTTCTTTCCTTAATGCCTAATTGGTAATTGAACACATGCTTAAAACTTAACCAAGTCTTTAAAGATCATTTTTGGATCAATCATCTTCAATCATTTTCACACCAGGGAACATATCCCACAATACCATAGTTGTCTCACTATAAGGTTCTAGTGATTCTTCTTCAACATCTCCTTCTACTTGTTCATCAGATTCTCCTACTTGTACACAACCATCTAAAAATTTGTTGTCCACCAAATTCATTACATTTATCCATTGTGGAAAAGTTTTCTCGGAATGATTGGCTTGATGATAATTGAAATTGTTATCCATGGTTACTCCTTCTAAGTCAATTTTTATAGTTGTAGGGGGTGGAATAATGGCTTTAGGAGGGAAATGTCTTCTGAAGAAATGTCTATGTGGTTTATGGTTGGAAGTCCCTTCCCCTGAACTTATCTTCATATCTATTATCTCATTAGATAGTCATTCGATCATTTGTTTCATGCTTTACATATCAACAGACTCCTTTTATTTAGTCTCAATGGATTGTTTTGGTTGAGGCCATGGTAAGATGAGACATTTTTTGGGTGGCATAACCTCTTTCTCTCAATGTGGTATGAGTTTCTTTACATCCTTTCATTTCAAATTCAATCTTCTTGGCTTCCTCAAAAGTTAAAATCAAGGTATTGTTCATCGTTCTTTTAACAAACATTGTGATTACTGCGGGTTGAGCATTTCCATATACTTCAATTTAGAGCTCTACCATAGGAGCAGTACCTTCTTTAAACTTATTTAGGATGGTAGTAAATCTTTGATTGAAATCTTTAATTTTTTCCTTACTTCCCATGACTATGCCAAATAATTATGCCATCAATGCACCGATAGCGGTTTCTTCTCTGAATTTAACAATGAAAGCCTTTTGAAACTCAGTCCAATTTGTAATTGATATTACTGGCACATTGAAATACCAAATATATGTTGTATTTTCAAAAGTGTAAGGGAAAATCCTAGATACCACATCCTCATGTTGTACATTCATTAATATGATGGCTAAAATAACGTTCTTAATGTGATCTTCAGGAAGGTCACCTGCTTTAGGATCATATTTAGGAAGTAATATTTTTGGATGCTTGGGTAGGTTATGGAGCTAACTAGACATAGATAAAACATCTCGAGATAACCAAGGGTGATTCTAGTTGTGAACCATATTTGAGTGATAAGAATTTGAGTCTGAACTTTTTGAGTGATCTGGATCAGAATTAGAACTCGATTGTCTATCTGAATGGTCACTCGCTAATGGGGAAGTAGTAAGGTTGATCAGTGTTGGATCAATCAAGCCAAATGGTTGAGTGATTTATTGTAGTGCCAATTCCACTAAAACTTCCATTGTATGAACTAAAGCATGACCTTCAATACTTGTAGCTTCTCAAGAAGTATTTCTTTTACGGGGAAGTAAAGGTGTTACAGGAAAAGCATTGATTTTTCTTGCATAAGCTCGCATGATAATCATAAAGAATTCACTTCCTTGTGTGATACTACATACGAGATTAACTAAGCATCAAGTCCAAGATTTTTCAAATTTTGAGATGCGGGATTTTCAAAAGTTTGAGCTTCAGGATTTGGAATATTCTCGTAAAATGGGTATGGCTTGCCATACACATGCCCTCCTTCTAGCACCAATTCTATCGAGGGGGGTGTATTTTTAACTCTCAACAATAGGGATTAAACCCAAGGACGAGGCCCAATTAGAATCCTCCGTATTTGGTATGGAATAATCCTCCGAGTTAATGGTTTGGTAACCATTTGATGGGATTTAAAAGTTATTTCCGTTATTTTTATGTCTTTCTGATTTATGTGATTAATGCAAAAAAAATCAACTAATATAAAGATCTTGAAGAAATTTTTTCTATAAGATAACCTATGAAAATAGTTAATAAAATTATCTGAGGCTTTTGATTCTCTTAGAATTAATTCATTGAAGAACTTATTGTCACGTAATAACATTCATGAAATAAAACTAATAAAAGTTGAAAGATATGAAAATTATAATAGTAAAACACTCGTAATTAATTCCATGGCATCTCATATACAAAATAACATAAAATAGAATTTAATTATGAAAGCAAATACCCTTTACTGAAAATACATAGTAATTCATTCAACCGTATAAAATAACTCAATAGTATTGAAATTCTTACTAAACAACTATGGCATTTGACCAACAATGGAATAATCCACGATAATGAATGAATGCAAAGATATCTTTAGCAAAAAAAAATGTCTTGACTCCAAATGGAGTTTCTAAAATAAGCCTTGAAATAGTTTGTTTCTACAATTCTTACCAAATCACCTTAGAGTCAGAACACCCTTTCCTAGAGGACGGTCATCTAATTTGTAAGTAAAACTATCTCTAAAAATAGTATAAAGAAAAAAAAATTATAGAAAAGCCAAAAAGCTTTCATGTCGCTATGACTCCGGTGGATTGGGTGATTCAACATCTGAATGTTCAACATCATATGTGGCCCACTACTCAAATAATCCTTCACACAAACGTAGATGTGGGAATGTATGCTAATCCATGGGTAAATTAATCAAACTTCCTTACTCATGCCTGAAATGTTTAATGTACTTTTATAATCTAGGAATCATTAACTCCACTCTAGTAGAAGTTTTAACTTCATCGAAAAGATACTTTTGCATGTGACTATGCTCTACTGGAGTTATCCCTATGATATCAGCGTCACGTTTGTCTGCAATTTGTTTGAACTATGATAATACTTCACCTATTGACCTAAATCCTTCAAGTTGGCCAAAATCCTTTAGGCTAGTCGATATTGGGAATTCGTCATTGACTTGATTATGTGACACTATAGCCAATTCTACCCAATATTGCATGGATCTTTGCATTATGGTTATTCCATCCTCTGTCAAAATCCTAATGACATGGTCTTCTTCACCACATGCCTTTTGAATTTCTTTAATGTACTCAAATTGATACTATATTTTATGTTGTTTTTCATTACATCTCAAGATCTCTCTATGTACTATTGATAACTATAGAGTCTCTTGTAGTTTTGTTATTTTGGTTATGAAATCCATTTTTATCTACTCGTGCTTCTTATCTTCCTCTAGAAAAACTCCTACAAACTTGATCATAGTATCTTGAGATCCCTTGTAATAAATTACCTGATTTCTTAGGGATGTAATTTCCCTTCTCATGTTCTTAACCTTTCACTAACTTTGGCCTTGTCAATAGTAGCATGAGAAATTGTTACTCCAATAGAGAGTAATTCGCTAAGCTTCATTCTATTTGTATCTGACATAGGCTCTTTTGTAGTTCATATTACAACACTGTCAATCCACTCTCTTTCTCTCCTGCATTATTTTTACAATGGCTTTCCTTTGGTGATTATAGGCAATAGACTCAAGACTAGCAACTTTCTGCAAAGGGTATGGAATTGGCCAGTCACCCGACGATATGCTATTTTTGAGACTGCCTAGTGTGTGAAACTATTTTGATTTGGGTTCCTTACCTTTGTGAATTGTTTGCATCTATTAAAGCTTCTTAGTTTGATCAATCGCTTGAAGAGTTATATTCTCAACCTTATCAGGTGAATTGTTTGCATCTCTTAAGGCTTCTTAGTTTGATTAGTCGCTTGAAGAGTGATATTATCAACCTAATCGCCTAATTTAGAAGCACCCTCCTTGTCTTTATCATATTATTTAGAGGCATCTTCCTCATACTTCATTAGATCAATGACTTCCTTTAGTGGCAATGTGGATTGATGATCATGTTGCTAATTAGATTTTTGCTCTGCTATACTCCCTTCATCACCCCATTTCTTTGTTGTTACCTCTTGCAAGAAATTTTTGTCATGTGTTTTCCTTATCTCTTCCTCTTTTCTTTTTTCCCCTAACTCTTGTTGAGACTTCTCTTTAGCAAGTCTTTTTTGTTCCTTGGCAATATGATGTTTGTATTATTTTTCTTGCCTTTGTTTCTCCTAAACCGCCTCTAAATATTTTTTTCATTATTCTACTTTAGTATCCCTCCTCCTTGCTTCCAATTCCTCTTGAACAACTTCTTCTTATTTTTTCCTTCTCAACTCCTGCTCTATTTTCCTTTGGACTTCTTTCTCCCTTTGTATCCTAGCCTTCTCATATTGAATATAATTTTTTTCAACCTCTTTCTTTAATCTAATTTCCTCTAGCCTTCTAGCTTCTTCATCTTCTCTTTTAATTCTCTCAACAACTAAGCCTCTATTTATCTCCGGTGTTTGTTCATCAATGGATAAAGTCTTAAAAATTGTCATGTGATGATTTTTCTTCCTCTCCAAAACCTCATCCCATTCATGAGCATCCTCAAAAAATGTTTGATCGCTCATGAGTGTATGGACACATTAATGATACTTGATTAGCATGCTTTAGAACTAAGCCTTTAAGAATATGTCTTCTATATTTTCCTAGTGGAAACCTATATTCCAGATGACTAGTTGCTTCCTTCCTTGCATGCTTTGGATCCTTGATGAAAAGATGGCCTAACGTAAAAACATATAGGATGAAAACATTTTTCTTTTCTTCCTTCAATAATGAAGCATTAAAACCTTGGATAACCATCTAATATGTCATTTCACTTATTACAATCCTATCAGGCATATACTTTGGCAAAAGATGAGGTGCTACAGTTGCACCATAAATCCTTATATAAGTTAATTCCTCTTGCAAGTACCAATTGTCAATATAACCTATAAGATTCTTATCATCATAAGTTAGCCTGAGGCACTCTCTACATAAAATAATGCAATATAATCTTGCCAAGAAAAAGTCACTAACTGTTGAATAAGATCTCTTGTACTTGTTATCCCATAGAATCTGGAAATAAACATGAATAGGTGCCTCTGAAACTTGTCAGCTAGGATTAAGACCAGGAAAAATTTATGGTGCATATGACATCCAATAAGTAAGAAGACATGTAAAATGAAGGTACAACATTAGGCTTTTCTTTGTTCATATGAACCCTTTCAATCGTACCATTAAGTTGGTTAGACAAAATGGTTACCCAATTAAACAACCCTCCTGTTGTAGCTACTGTATAAGCTAAAGGAACCCACACATCTAAAAATCATTAACAATCATTTTCTTCATACAATTGGCATATCAATACCATTAGGTACATGTATGGTTCTTTCAAGCTTGCAGTAGGATACCAACCATTTGTTTTATTGAAAAACCTCTTATATTTCTTCCACCAATTTGCTAAAATCTTTCCCACGTCATGCTTGTCATAAAAGTCATTTGCAAAAGGGGTAGCTAAAAGAAGTTCAGGTTTTGGAAATCTATAATACTTCTCTAAGTTTTCAACTAAGAAAGATCCCACACAATCACCCTTTTCATTCACAAACATATTATTATTCAAATCAATGTGGTTTATGATCCACTCAATAGCTTTTGAGTAGGGAAAAACAGGTGCTCTTGCTCCAACAGAATGAAGATGAGATCTCCTTATATTCATAAAAACTTTGTTGTCAATTTCTCTAACCACAGAGTCACTATGAGGTACTACATCCGAGTATTCCTCCTTCCTGAATTTCAAGTATAAATTATTCCATCCTAGGAGAAGAACTGGAGTTCCAGTGCTTGTTTAAGTGTCCTTCAATATAGGTCGTGGTAAATGTTCCTCGAGTATGGTGAATTGAATTATAGGGACATATTCTTCTAATGGGAATTTGATTTCAATAGGATTGTTTTGGGAAGCCTTCCATGTTTCCTTAGTTTTAACCTTAGGAGACCTGGTAAGAGGTCCCATAGGAGTCCTCCTTGGTGGCATATTTCATCCACCAAAAATTTGTTCAAACAAGAATAAAGAAGACAATAATATATGTGATTAACCATTTTCTTATCCAAGCATTTCAGTCATTAACAATTTCTCAAAATGAATAAAAGATAATGGCAATTCTTTCAAATAACAAAAATATGAGAAGGATTACGAAGTTGTCGTTGGTGTCATAGAAGTATAATTCCTTAAACATCCGCTTAGTCCCAATTTATAATATTAAATGGATAAAACCATTTCAACATTCAAGTTGGGGAACTTACCTAGTGTGAGGGAACAAAGGAATTGATGAATCGAATCAAGGGAAATAACACACATCTTGCCTTAACCCGTAAATTTATCCCATGCACATAAACATGGCTTACACAACAAAACTATTGCACACAGTCACTCACACTAGCAACAATATCCTCACTTCAACTACTAAACCTCTTATAAAGAGCAGAATCAAACAACAATGAATGAACCTCATAGTGCTCAGGTCAAATTCATACCCATAATGTCTAATTCGGTCATTGAGTTTAAATTTTATAATCAATAGGCCCAATCTTGGTGCTATGATGACAAAATGTAGCTCTAACTCAATTTGATTTACCAAATCTCAAAAAATTAAATGTCAATTGGACATCATAGCCATTGAATCAGTGAATTAATGACCAATAGATTTGTTCCTTCAATGGTTAGTCCAAAATTTATAATTACATTTTATGCCATCACTCCAAAACTTCACACTCGCAAATTTCTCAAGACAACAATATCAGAGTTGAAACACATGAGTGATAGAGTAAAACCTCGAAAACCTTGCATAGTGAAACACCTGATGATAAGGGAAAAACTGCAAGTGTAGTGAAATGCTCTTTTGACACATTTTTTACCTTTACAAAAATTTTAGAAAGTTGGCCAATGACCACTAAGCTATGAAAAATATAATACTTGCAATCTCAAAATGTATCGGCAAACTCATAAATTCTACCATCAGTGAGTTCAATTGTATCGGTGGACTAAAGAAAACTTTCTATCGATGAATTCAAAAAAAATTCTTGAAACGTGAAATAATCTATTCTTCATTGGTGCTCGCAATAATTTTCCCTCCTTACGCACAAACACAACTTTCCTTTGGCGCCCGAAAATATCTTTCATCAACATTTTCAAAAAACTTTTCAGCTCCCAAATTAATTTTCCCATCGACAATCACTCAAAAATTCCCATCAACATTCATAAAAAAATTTCCAACTTTTTATTGATGCTTTCATATTTTCTCTTGGCATGTGAAATATTCTCTGTATTAGTGAAGTTTGAACAATTACCTCTCTTTCAGTGCTTACAAACAATTTTCCGTTGATGCCCAACTGAACTTTGTATTGACAAAATTTTAAAACGTTTTGATTCATGCCTTTGGATTTCTTTCATATTGGCGAACTCTAAAAAAAATTCTCTCGAGATGAAGAGTAGTTTGAATTTGTTGATACAAGCATTTTAATTTACAAAAAAATGGTTTTAGGGACTTAGAATTTTTTTTATTATTTTCTCAAGATTAAAGATGCCTACTACACTAATTGAACTATATAAAAGTAGCCAAATCAAAAAATGGTAAAGTGGTACCCAAAAATTTAAAATTTTAGGGTGTGTTGTGTACTCAACACTTTATAGTCGAAGTCTCCTTTGGAGTAACGACGATCCCTTTCCCCTTCGCTTGTTCACTTTCCATTGGGGGAAGTCCCATGCAACCTTCTAGAACCTTGGAAGGTTGCGGAGACTTCACAAAATACCTCGACTACCCTTCTTCCACCACTTGCTTCAAAGTACCTTCATGAATTTCAACAATGCCCAAAGAGTTCCACAGTAGTAATAGACCTTCCACAAAATCCTCACTGCAATGGAGTATAGGAAGGGAACTCTCGTAACTACGAAAAATCAAAGGCACCTTTGAGAAATTGTTCTCATCATAGGGAACAAAACCACCCTTGGCTAAATCACTAACCAAACCTAATTCATAGAGATTGAATCCAGATGATGAGGCAAAACTTAGTTTGTGGGGGAAAACCTTATTTAGAGCTTTGTGACCTGGCAAATAGTCTGAATCGAAGCCCACTTGATGACAAAACCCATCGGCCAATGATTTTTCCTTTTCACACACTTAGTCACCTATGCCCGATGGAAAAGCACTTGTTAGTTTTGCTACATCATACCCAACAACTTGATCACCCACTTTTCTTAAGTTAGAAAGTGTAGATGATTCTGATGGTGGAGACCCTGCATGAACACAAAGTGTTTTACCTAGACTACCATCCTCAATACCTTGCCTGGGAAAATTTTATAATCCATATTTGTTCTTCCTCGAGTGGGTCATTTGAATAATCCACCTAATCAATCTGTATAGTCTCCAAACCTACAAAATCAAACCCTAGATTGAAACTCTAACCCTTATCTTTGATCGAACCCTATTATCTTCCATTTTGTAGTCAAACTTTCGAAAAAATGTATCTTTGTTATTATAATCAAACCAATGATCATAATTTCTTAGGATCCTTGTTACTATGGAATCTCCTCTTTCTTATTATAGCAAAAAACACTATTCACAAAAGACCATTTAGTAATGGAGATTAAACTAGGAATATCAAGGTTTAGTGATGAAGATTAGACCAAGAATACAAAAATTTAGTGAACACATAGCTATGAAAAATTAATGTTGATTATGCCACATGTATTGCCTTAATGCAAATAACGACCTTAATGAAAAGCCTTAACCTTACTTTTGTCTGAAGCAATAGCAAACCAACATGTGTGATTATTAATGTTGATTATGCCACATGTATTGCTTTAATGCAAATAACGACCTTAATGAAAAGCCTTAACCTTACTTTTACTTTTGTCTGAAGCAATAGCAAACCAAGCAATAACAAACCAACATGTGTGATTTTATTTGTATGAAATATCCAAACAAATTCAAATGAATAGACTAGATAAAAGACACTTGACTCTAGTATGATTTGGAATTGAGAAACTAAAGAGCCACATAATAAAGATACCCATGCCAAATGAATGGCATAGAAACACAACGAAGGTACTCGAGGGAAAATGAGTACTATAGAGAAAAGGAGTTCTAAATTCAGTGTAATTGATTTAGGTGATTAAGTCGAAAAAGATATTGTA
>JASDQU010711601.1:11965-23268 GCA_032191745.1 Picea mariana
CACTCTGTATTTTTACAGTCTCTGTACATTTATTTCATTAATAGAAATCGTGTATTACTGTATCTCTGTGTTTATGGTTGCATCTCTGATATATTTCTGTTATATTACTGGATGTACGCGATATCTCTGTGCATTTCTTTATTATATCTCCGCTCTCATTTCGTGCCGAAAATAATCCGGATCATACCTTTTATGCCATCACTCCAAAACTTCACACTCGCAAATTTCTCAAGACAACAATATCAAAGTTGAAACACATGAGCGATAGAGTAAAACCTCAAAAACCTTGCATAGTGAAACACCTGATGATAAGGGAAAAATTGCAAGTGTAGTGAAATGCTCTTTTGACACATTTTTTACCTTTACAAAAATTTTAGAAAGTTGGCCAATGACCACTAAGCTATGAAAAAAATAATACTTGCAACCTCAAAATGTATCGGCAAACTCATAAATTCTACCATCAGTGAGTTCAATTGTATCGGTGGACTAAAGAAAACTTTCTATTGATGAATTCAAAAAAAAATCTTGAAACGTGAAATAATCTATTCTTCATTGGTGCTCACAATAATTTTCCCTCCTTACGCACAAACACAACTTTCCTTTGGCGCCCGAAAATATCTTTCATCAGCATTTTCAAGAAACTTTTCAGCTCCCAAATTAATTTTCCCATCGACGATCACTCAAAAATTATCATCAACATTCATAAAAAAAATTCCAACTTTTTATTGATGCTTTCATATTTTCTCTTGGCATGTGAAATATTCTCTGTATTAGTGAAGTTTGAACAATTACCTCTCTTTCAGTGCTTACAAACAACTTTTCGTTGATGCCCAACTGAACTTTGTATTGGCAAAAATTTTAAACGTTTTGATTCATGCCTTTGGATTTCTTTCATATTGGCGAACTCTAAAAATAATTCTCTCGAAATGAAGAGTAGTTTGAATTTGTTGATACAAGCATTTTAATTTACAAAAAATTGGTTTCAGGGACTTAGAACTTTTTTTATTATTTTCTCAAGATTAAAGATGCCTACTACACTAATTGAACTATATAAAAGTAGCCAAATCAAAAAATGATAAAGTGGTACCCAAAAATTTAAAATTTTAGGGTGTGTTGTGTACTCAACACTTTCTCGTCAAAGTCTCATTTGGAGTAACGACGATCCCTTTCCCCTTCGCTTGTTCACGTTCCATTGGGGGAAGTCCCATGCAACCTTCTAGAACCTTAGAAGGTGGCAGAGACTTCACAAAATGCCTCGACTACCCTTCTTCCACCACTTGCTTCAAAGTACCTTCATGAATTTCAACAATGCCCAAAGAGTTCCACAGTAGTAATAGACCTTCCACAAAATCCTCACTGCAATGGAGTATAGGAAGGGAACTCTCGTAACTACGAAAAATCAAAGGCACCTTTGAGAAATCGTTCTCATCATAGGGAACAAAACCACCCTTGGCTAAATCACTAACCAAACCTAATTCATAGAGATTGAATCCAGACGACGAGGCAAAACTTAGTTTGTGGGGGAAAACCTTATTTAGAGCTTTGTGACCTGGCAAATAGTCTGAATCGAAGCCCACTTGATGACAAAACCCATCGGCCAATGATTTTTCCTTTTCACACACTTAGTCACCTATGCTCAATGGAAAAGCACTTGTTAGTTTTGCTACATCATACCCAACAACTTGATCACCCACTTTTCTTAAGTTAGAAAGTGTAGATGATTCTGATGGTGGAGACCCCGCATGAACACAAAGTGTTTTACCTAGACTACCATCCTCAATACCTTGCCTGGGAAAATTTTATAATCCATATTTGTTCTTCCTCAAGTGGGTCATTTGAATAATCCACCTAATCAATCTGTATAGTCTCCAAACCTACAAAATCAAACCCTAGATTGAAACTCTAACCCTTATCTTTAATCGAACCCTATTATCTTCCATTTTATAGTCAAACTTTCAAAAAAAAATGTATCTTTGTTATTATTATCAAACCAATGATCATAATTTCTCAGGACCCTTGTTACTATGGAATCTCCTCTTTCTTATTATAACAAAAAACATTATTCACAAAAGACCATTTAGTAATGGAGATTAAACCAAGAATACCAAGGTTTAGTGATGAAGATTAGATCAAAAATACAAAAGTTTAATGAACACATAGCTATGAAAAATTAATGTTGATTATGCCACATGTATTGCCTTAATGCAAATAACGACCTTAATGAAAAGCCTTAACCTTACTTTTGTATGAAGCAATAGCAAACCAACATGTGTGATTATTAATGTTGATTATGCCACATGTATTGCCTTAATGCAAATAACGACCTTAATGAAAAGCCTTAACCTTACTTTTGTTTCAAGCAATAGCAAACCAACATGTGTGATTTTATTTGTATGAAATATCCAAACAAATTCAAATGAATAGACTAGCTAAAACACACTTAACTCTAGTATGATTTGGAATTGAGAAACTAAAGAGCCACATAATAAAGATACCTATGCCAAATGAATGGCATAGAAACACAATGAAGGTACTCGAGGGCAAATGAGTACTATAGAGAAAAGGAGTTCTAAATTCAGTGTAATTGATTTAGGTGATTAAGTCGAAAAAGATATTGTACTTTATATTAATAGGATGTACAATTCATAATTAAAAATAATTTAGAAAATGAGAACAACATTATAACACACATTTCATCTATATACATAAACAATAAAACAAGTTTGCATGGTGGCTTTCTTCTAAGCGGGTTTCGGTATATGATGGAGATGATTAATATTATGTTCACTTCGCCTATATCATTCATGTGGAAAAGAAATGTTATTATCAAATAATCTTTATACCATGCATTCAATGTTAGATACCAACTCAAGAAACATATAAATATTTCATCCGTTCTTTATATGTGATCTCAAGACATATGAATCTTTTCTATTATTTGTTTAATAGAAAACATATATTTTTAAGTTAGAAAAAACTATTTTAATATTTCTATTTATATATAAATAAAAAAGTACATATAGCTTGAGGAGGGCTTGTTAATATGGAAACCAGTATCCTATCTCGAGAATAGTTACCCATGTTTCTTCATTATAGAGTTTAATTTGTTCTTAAAAAAGTCATCAAATAGTCTAGATGTAAAAGTCACGAGTTTATCCATCAAATAAATTTTGGACTTTTATATACCCTAATCATACCAACAAGCCTGGAAATATCTATAGCAATCAAAYTGGGTAGTATTTTCAAGCCCGGATTCCCTCTACTTCCTTTTGAAATTTCTTTAGCTTGGCTTATGCTCCTGCGACTCGAGCTTCTTCGTCATCTTCAATCGATATAGGATGATCCTTCAAACCAGAGGAACTCAAGTCCATTAGCGCAGTCTAGTGTTGGTCCTAGTTTTTCCCTTCTAGAGTGACCCTAAATTTTATGCCAAACTGGGACTTGCAGAAAAGTTCAAACTTCCCTTCCAGAATTTTAACAGCATGAAGGGTAGCCTCATTTTCTTTCCTAGTTTTTTCAACTGCTTGGACCACCATTGCCTTGAAAATCTAGTATGTCTCCGCTAGTTTGAAATATTTTGTCTCACGGGTCTTGGAGTAAAATGGATCATCCAACCAAGCCTTTACTTCCTCCACTATCACTTCCCCAATGGTGTTGTGCCTTTGGATTTTCACATCCTCCTCATTTTTTGTTGTTGCCTTCTTCTCTGCATCTGTACAGAGGTACTTAAACCTGGAGTCTGCCATGCATGTCACTCTGGCTTCTCTAGTTCGATTCACCGGTCCTTGGGATGAGGAAGTATTTGCTTTATTTTCCCTCTGACGGTCGCCTCTCGCTCCTCACCTAGCCATCCTGCAACCCCAGTTGGTTATTTGTACCTAGCAGTCTTCCTGCGTCCTTCAGGTGGCCCTTTCATCTGAGCCTAGCTGCTAGACCTCTCCACAAACCCTTACTTATCTGCCTTCCCCAAAATCACCTTATTGCCCGCTCTAAATTCAACCTACTCTGGATCTTGGACTCTCCCCAAGGTTCATTTCCTTAGGTCTAGAAAAGCAACTCCCACCTATGAAACCTCTGTTCACTATCGCTGCAAAGATTTGCTTGAATTTTTATGATAAGCCTTCGGCTAAAGCGTTCCACTTCTATTAACTTAAACAACATCGACCCATTCCACCAACTCCTTGCATAGCTAATTTTTTTCACATCGACCACATCACCCGACGTCCTTTCCATAATGTCTTATGGAGAGTTCTCGTCGACTTCCACTAAGTTTTGTGTACTCCCATGATGTCGCACATACCTTATATTCATGGCGCTTTGGTCCCATGATGTCACACATACCTTATATTCATGGCGCTTTGGTCCCATGATGATTGAGTTTGTACGAGCCACCTCTCTCATTGATTACCACCACCTTCAGCTCCCCATTGTATTGCTCCCTTAACTAACTTATGAATCATCTATCTGAGTTGATTAACCATTTTTCCTCATCGTCGCATCATGCTTCGAGATTGGTGTCCTCTGTGTGGGTCCTATGGTCATCGCGTCCCTCTTTTTGACTAACTGGCACTTGTATATGATGACCACCCAGAGAACTCGACGCGTGTATCTAATGGCCACTTGTCTGAGCTATCTCACCATCTATCCGCCATGTCGTGTCGAGCCTCCAGGTGGTTGTCCTTTACCCCATCTTGTTCTCAATGTCTGGCACCCCATCTGGGGGACGAATATCCTTATCACTAAGCTCTGTGGGCTCTTGCCAGATTTCCATTAGGATGGGGTCTCCCCCTTTCCAAAAAGTATGTTGATTTGGCTAAGTAATCCTTACGTTGGCCAAATAAACTGCCACGGTGTTCATGCTTCTCTTTGCATGCCCTGGAATGATCACTGGAATGGTTGGTATTATTCTGGCTATTTCTGACAGCCTGAATGATAATCTCTAGTTCTTAGAGATTTTCTTTGGGTTGGATCCATTTATCATAGTTTTGAGCGCTAAGATTAGCAGTAGTGAATCTCCTTCCATTATGAGTGACCTATATCCCTGATTCTCTGCTATGGATAGTCCTATTATAAGTCCTTTTAATTCTGCCCCATTATTGGTGTTGAACCCCAACTTGCAGGCGAACAAGGAGGTGATTTTTCCTTATGTGTTTTGAAAGACACCCCTACCTCGAAGGGGCCATGATTAAACTTAGAGGCCCCATCGAAGTTCAATTTAATTGAGCCTTTCGATGGTGGATCCCATTTTTGTTTGATTTGGCTCATGTTCTGGCTGGTGACTTTGGTTGTCTGGTGATAACACTAGCCAAGACTCCAATTTCTAAAAAGTATCACCTCTTCTTCATTCAATACTCCATCTTCCTCTGTCCATATGCATGAAGCGATGGATTCACGGATGTTAGCATGTAAAGTTTTCCATACGTGTTCCATCGGGAGCTATTGTTGCTTGAAGATCCTTTTGTTTCGTTCCTTCCACAAGTTCCACATCAATAGGTCTGGGAATATCGACCATACTCTATTTAGAATATGATTGGATAAAGGCTTTGGGGACCAATCAACAATTGTTTTGATGATATCATTTTGGACTTTGTCAGAGCGTTGGAAGAGTTCTAGTCCTCTGTCCCATCATATCACCCCTTCCCTACAATCACAGAGAATATGATTTAAATTTTCCTCGACGTGTAAACACATCATACAAATGGAAGGGCCTTCAAATCCTTTCCTAATTAGTTTGTCCCAAGTTAGAACTTTTCATCGTAGGGTAAGCCATAAGAAAGTTGAAATTTTTGTCCATAGTTCAGGTTGCCAAACATGTTGTTAATGCTTCCTCCGATTTTCCTCTATCAATCATGTAGCAAACAAATAAGCTTCATGGACCCTAAAATTTCCTTCCCTTTTGTTTCCCCATCACAAAATATCAGGTCCTCATCTTGCTCTGATTTTCCGCAGTTGCATCTCCTCCTTCATCCCTTTCTTATTTCTTCATTCCAATTGATAGGCCATTCCTCTAGATTTTCCCAGATTCTCTCATATCCCTTGCCTTCCTCCCCACCCTCATTCTAATAGTTATGCAAGTGGGTCCATCGTGACCTTAGCATGGAGTGATTAACCTGTAATAGATAGTCTTTCCCTCCTAGGGTGGGCAATTCTTCCCACACATATTCCCAAAATAATGCATACTGGCCATTATGAACCTCCCAAAAACTCTCTTTTTGGATGATCCCTCTTTTGTTCCATGCATTGTGCCAGACGAGTGATCCTGGTCTATCTCCCTCCATCCCGATTAACTCTTTTTTAGGGATGTTGGGGGCATACTTTGTCTTCCATAATTTGGCCCATTGGGCTTCTAGGATATTTAACCATCTCCATGAAATTTTGTTTCTAAGGCTTGTCCAATAACCTGAGGATCTTCGATGCCCACCCCTCCACGAGATTTAGGTCTGCACATTTTGTCCCATGCAACCAGATCCCACTTTTTTTCTTTTGCCACTCCCCCTTAGAGAAAAGCTCGTTGAATATTTCAAATATTTTTTAAGACACTTTTGGGAGCTGCCAAGACCGAAAAAACAYAGAGGGGCATCAAGCTCAGTGTTTATTTAATCAATGGGATCCACCCCGGGAGGGTAAGGAAGCAGTGTGTCCAATTGGTAAGTTTGGATTCYAACTTTACTAGCAACTCTGTCCATGATACATTTTGAAYAGATTTATCCAAGAGCAAGGCTCCTAGATATTTTGAAGGGAGAGATGCTCATTGGAATTCCAGAATGGGAGCAATATTTCTTTGAACTACCATAGGTGTGTTAAAAAAATAAATTTGAGATTTTGTTAAGTTTATCTAGGTTTCTAGCACCTCTTTGTAAATTTCTAGCGGTCTTTTTTATTGCTTTTGGTTCCCTAGTCATGGGGAGTCCAATGAGGTGATTGTCATATACAAATTGGAGGTGAGTAATTGGCTTAGAATTGGGTTGGCTTCTCAAATATTTAAGCTTCCCTAATGACAAATCCTTTTGAATGAACCTCCCCAACCCCTCAACCAAAATTATATACCAGTAGGGGGACAATGGATCTCCTTGTCTAAGCCCCCTAGATGGGTTGAAAGTATTGGAAGGTGATCCATTAATCAAGATGGAAAAGAAAGCCGAGGAGGTCAAGCATTTGATCCATTGCATCTAGTCCTCATCAAATCTGAAGGCCTCCAACATTTTCTGCAGAAAATGCCAACTTATTTGATCATATGCTTTGGACATGTCCAGTTTTATTAGCATTCCAAGCTTCTTGGATGTTTGTAGCGGATGGATAGTTTCATTGGATACAATTATACCATCCAGAATTTAGCAACCTTCCACTAGGCCCCCTTGCTCCTGATAAATGATGAACTTTAGGAGGTTTGAGTCTATTAGCTATCAATTTAGATATTGTAACATCCCCAACCACCAACAGGCCGGGCATCGTCACTGAGTAAACATCCTTTTTCTCTGATACCAATTTGTAACGTCCCCGATCGAACCACTAGCAGGTCGGGGCACGCTACCTCAAACAAAGCTCTTTTGTGGAAATATTCACATATAAACTTAACAGGAAATGAAAGAGATAATATGGAAACATACATGCAGCGAAACACATGATATTATTACAAGAATCACAGACATACACTTAAATACATCATTTAACCATTAAGCACAAAACATATCCTTATCTCTTAATTGAAGTACACCAACTGCGTGCAAACCTTCCATGAACCTCCCAGCCTTAGACCATGCTGCTCATCACTCTCAGTTGTGGGTCACCCCCAAGCTGGGACTAAACTCCACCGGGCAAGGGATTCCTAGGCTAGGCAGGGACAACAAGAAGTTGCACAGTACCACAGGAAGGATTTCCTCCAAGGAGCCCACAACTCACAGACTCTCATTCCCCACATGCCTGTCCCACCCTAGGAGTATACATCTTCACTATCCCACAGTCCATCGGCTGCTTCACCTCCCTTTCCAGGGCTTCAACAACAAGTCGGATCAGGGATTCTCGGAACTCTGTAGATGCTAGTGAACTCTCTCTAGGAGAACTCACTTCCTCGGCACACTCTCTCACCTAGAGAGAGTTTCTCACATGCCTGGCAACCTGCTTCTTCTATCCACACTCTCTCACCCAGGGAGAGTTGTTCACGGGCCTGACAACCTGCCTCTCCTATCCACGGGCCTGACAACCTGCTTCTTCATTCCCGCTCCTCAACACACGAGCATGGTGATGGCAACAATAGAAACTGGACGTGGGAATGGTAATGACGGAATAATAGGCAAACAACCCGTAGGGTACAGGTGCAACAAGGGTATCAATTGGGGCTTGTTGCAGAGGTTCATGTGGTTGGAATTCAACAATGGCGTTCAAGGGTTACCTCGTGCTTTCTAGGTGCGTTGGTGAAAAAATGGCAAAAGATTCCAAAAACAGTAAGAATTCCCACTTATATTTGCATGTGCCTGGGCTGACACATGGCACTCATGAAGCACGTTCCTCTCCACTTGGAACTTGCTCCTCTCCCTAAAGGAACTTAGGATAAATTAATATCCTCTTTACAACATTTAGAATAATAATATATTATTCTATTGGACTTAATCTCTTGCGCTTAGCCCCTCTTTCCAGCCTCTCAACCCCCCTTCCCTTACCTAGCCTAGTGGAGTTTAGTCCCCCATACTCTTTCTTTGTGATCGGTCTACACGCATCGATATTGTTATATTAATAATCATGAATACTTACATGTACAAAACAAGCTCCTGGCCTTTAACATCTAGGCTCTCCAGCCTAATAAGCACATAAGCCTCCTAACTTATAACACTTGGTTCACTAGCCTACAAAACATGTTACAATTCATAATTACAACCAAGGCTTGGCCTTGGGATATTACATATATTATCTTATAAATCACATTATAGAGGGAGATAGGTCTAAACTTATCTACAGTATTGGCTTGTTTCTCTTTGGGTATCAATGTTATGAGCATGGCATTGAATGCTTGGAGAATGGATTTGGATGACCAAGATCCTTCCACTACCTCCCAGATACCCTTCCCAATCATGTTCTAGCGGGCTTGGAAAAAATTTGTGGTAAACCCATCGAGTCCTATAGATTTTCTTAGGGCCATCTCCTTCACCGTCCTTTATACTTCCTCTAGAGTTATCGGGCTCATGAGGTTCTAGTTCTATTATGGTGTTACCTTCTTTGGTATACATCCCATAATTTTTTGGATTCCCTCATCTTTTTGCTCTGTAGGTTCTACAAGCAACTGTTGGAAGTGGGATACCAATTCTCTCTTTATATCCTCATTTGTTTCCAGTTTTTCTCCCGGTGTCGTTGTCAGACCTACAATCTTATTTTGGTTCCTTCTTTGCAACATAGAGTTATGCAAAGACTTAGTATTTTTATCCTCTTCCCTTAACCATCTTACTCTCGATTTCTATTTCCATAGGATCTCTTCCTACTTGTCTCTTTTATTTAGTTCTACTCTTATTTGATGCTCCTTGTTCCTTTCCTTATCTATTTGTTCCCCTGCAATTGCTTTGGTTTGAATTGTTGTCATATTTGTTTCCAATCTTCTCTTTTCCTCAAATATGTTGTCAAAGACCTCCTTGTTCCAAATTTTGATTTTGAACTTGACATTCTTGAGTCTTTGTTGAAATTGGTACATCTTGGTGCCATAAAGATTTGTTTTTTCATTCCACCATTTTTCTATATTTGGCATAAAATATGAGTGCTCCATCGATAATTTCTCGAAACAGAAGGGCTTTGGCTTAGGAGCCAGTTTTCCTTCCCAAGATAGAAGGATCGACCAATGATCAGATCCATAGTGAGGGGGAACATCAGTCATTAAATCTTGTTTCTCCTTAATATCTCGATGACCAGAAATCTATCTAGGTGAACTGCAATTTGCTTTTTTGACCTTCTTATGTTGTTCTAAGTGAACAAGCCATTGTTGGTTGGGATGTCAATAACCTGTAGTTCTCAATCCAGTCTCTAAAGGCTTCGCTCTCACCATCAAGTCTTTTGATTCCTCCCTTTTTCTCCAGTAGAGAAGTGATCATATTGAAGTCTCCTTCGATTATCCACTACTGAACATGAAACAAAGTCCCCAAATAGTTTAGAAATTCCAAGAATCCCCTCTTTAGATATGGAGATAATGGGATATACACGTTAGATAAATACCCTTGATATTGGGTGCCTATCTCTATGAATTTTATTATCATAGTCCTTCGGATATTAAAGTGCAGTTCCAAGTTCCATTTCGCGAGATCCCACATAATGGCCATCCCACCTGATGCTCCTTCCGCTTCAACCACTTCTACCTCACAACCTTGCTAGACTTTCTGTGCATTTTTCTTCATAATAACCTTGTCACATTTTGTTTCTTGAATCATTACTACTTTTGTCGCTCTTGTGTAATCCTTTTTTTAACATTCTACGTTTTGATAGGGCATTTAGTCCTCTCACATTCTATGATATTATCTTCATATTATCACTTCGGTTGGGGTTCGAAATATCTTTCTGAAAGTCATAGCATTTGTCCCGAGCCCACTAGGTGTGCTCCTATTTCCTCGATTATCTGCTTGTACGATTTTCATCCCCTCTTCTTTTCTTCGATAAGTTTTTTTTTGAGTATTTTCAGGGGATTTGTCTTAATACCCATACTTCCTGACGTTGCATCCAAGATCCCCGATGTAACCAATTTACTTATGTTCCTGTGTATTTCACTTTGTAGTTTCCTTAGTTGGCTTGTTGTCATGTCATTAACTTATTGTTTCTCCATGTACCTCCCTCGGAATTTGCATGTCTAATTCCACCTTCTCTAGATCCATCTCATGGGTTGTCTCTTCATAATTGTTCTATTCTCTTGCTTCCTCCAAATCCTCTGAGTCTTTCATCTCTAATTCACCTTTTCTCATCCCCCTTGTCTGCATATTTAGATATGGCTTCCTGTACTTTTCCATGTCATCTTCTGGTGGTGTTTTTGTATTTTTTTGTTCTTGTACCTCTTTTTGCGCATCCTCAATGGGTTCCTGGTCGGTTCTCTCCTTCAGTGATTTGAATCGATTTTTGTTATTGTCCCATTCATTTGCAGTTGGTTTATTTTGTCGTCTCCCAGCCTTGCACTTCCCTTGGATCTTAGAAAACCCTTTTGCATATGTTCCTTCTTGAGTTTTTCTTACTTCAGATTTGGCGTTTAAGGGACAATCTCTGAATAGATGGCCATGTATATGAAATTTCCTACATTTGAAGGGAATATGTTTATAATCCGAAGTCTGGATCCACTCGTTATT
>JASDQU010711603.1:6910-27979 GCA_032191745.1 Picea mariana
GATCTTATATCAATTCCCAGAGAGCACAACAACTTAGCAGATAAGTTGGCAGTTTTAGCTTCTACTTTTCAGCATTCATAGGAATTGTTAAGTTGTCAGGGTAAGATGGAAGTTATTTTCAGGCCATCCATTCTAGATAATGTAAATCATTGGCATGTCTTCAATGATGATAAACAAATATGAGGCACTCTTGCTAGGATTAGAGATTGCTAAGAATATGTGAATCAAAGTTTTAAATATCAAAGGTGATTCTGACTTACTAATTCTCCAAGTTAAGAATAAGTTTGCATGTAAGAGTGAAAGATTAAAGAAGTACATAAATGCAATTTGGGATACTATGGAACTCTTTAGTGCTTTGGATCTTATATCAATTCCCAGAGAGCACAACAACTTAGCAGATAAGTTGGCAGTTTTAGCTTCTACTTTTCAGCATTCATAGGAATTGTTAAGTTGTCAGGGTAAGAWGGAAGTTATTTTCAGGCCATCCATTCYAGATAATGTAAATCATTGGCAGGTCTTCAATGATGATAAACAAATTCTCAGATTTATGAACAACTTGCAAGAATTTTCAGGTTTCAGGKTTGGTTGTAAAGAAGATCTAATATCAATTCCCAGAGAGCACAACAACTTAGGAGATAARTGGGCAGTTTCAGCTTCTACTTTTCAGCATTCATAGGAATTGTTAAGTTGTCAGGGTAAGATGGAAGTTATTTTCAGGCCATCCATTCCAGATAATGTAAATCATTGGCAGGTCTTCAATGATGATAAACAAATTCTCAGATTTATGAACAACTTGCAAGAATTTTCAGGTTTCAGGGTTGGTTGTAAAGAAGAAGGGCATGAGTATAGAGAAAAAGAGGAAAAACATTTTGAAATCCTACTCCCAAGGGTCTCATAAATTTGGTACAGATATTTGACAGACATGACAGATATAATAAGAAGGAAACAATTAAACCAGGTGATTACATCGAGATAAACATTGGAACAAATGAGGATCTAAAAATGATAAAAATTGGAAAAGGAACTTCAGAAAAAGAAAGAAAAGAATTAATAAATCTTGTCCATGAGTATAGGGATGTGTTTTCTTTTACATATGATGAACTTAAAGCATATTGAGAAGATGTAATTCAACACACAATCCCCCTCAAGGAAGATGCTAAGCCTTTTCGTCAAAAGTTAAGGAAAATAAATCCTAAGTTAGCTCCCTTGGTGCAAAAAGAATTACAAAAGATGTTGGCAGCTGGTATCATTGCTCCAACAGGGCATTCATCTCGGTGTTCTAACTTAGTGGTGGTCAGAAAGAAGAATCGAGGGATAAGGTTGTGTATTGACTTTAGAAATTTGAACTTAGCATGCATTAAAGACAACTACCCTCTACCTAACATGGAAACTTTGCTTCAAAGGGTTATAGGATAAAAAATCATGTCCATGTTAGATGGTTTTTCTGGTTACAATCAGGTGTTGGTAAAAAAAGAAGATCAAAACAAAACTACTTTCACAACACCTTGGGGCACCTTTGAATATTTAAGGATGCCTTTTGGTCTACTAAATGCAGGTGCCACTTTTCAAAGAGCAATGGATTTTTCCTTTAAGGAATTGATGGGAAAACTCATTGAAATTTATCAGGATGATTTGACTATGTTTTCTAATGATGGATCATATCATGTAAGTCATCTCAGACATGTATTTGAAAGATGTCGTATGTATGGTATCTCCCTTAATCCAGTCAAGTCAATATTGGGTGTTGATGAAGGAAAGTTGTTGGGTCACATTATTGCAAAAGATGGGGTAAAGATAGATCCAGAAAGAGTTGAAGCCATCAAAATAATCCCTTTACCCAAAACCAAGGAAGCCCTCCAATCCTTCCTTGGTCAAATTAACTTTGTCAGAAGATTCATTCCAAACTTAGCTTAGACTATAAATCCTTTTCTTAAACTTTTAATGAAAGATGTTAAGTTTGAATGGACTGATGAAGGAAGGAAAGCATTTAAAAGTATTAAGGATTCAATTGGCAGATCTCCTGTGCTAATTAGTCCAGATTACACTAAGGACTTTCAGATTTTTTCCTTTGCTTCAGAAGACACAATTACACGAGTGTTGCTCCAAAAGAATGATGAAGGGCAAGAGCAACCCATTGCTTTCATGAGTAAGGCATTGCATAGTTTTGAATTGAATTATACCATCATGGAAAAGCAAGCATATGCCTTAGTCAAATCACTTAAGCATTTTAGAGTTTATGTTGGGTATTCTAAAATTGTGGGGTATGTACCTCACCCAACAATAAAAGATATCTTGGCTCAACATGATTGCTTAGGAGTAAGGGGAAAGTGGGTTTCTAAAATTCAAGAGTATGACTTAGAAATAAAACCCACACAACTGGTCGAAGGTCAAGGTCTATCACAGATGTTGACAGAAGGAAATGAGCAGGCTTTGGAATTAGTATGTCAGAACAGTCAACCAAGGCCAACCATGTTTGCAGAGCTTCAGAGGTTAGAACAACATCAATGGTATTCAAACATCATTTTCTTCCTCCTTAACCTGACTTGCTCAAGTCATTTAATTGGTCATAAAAGAAGAGCATTAAGGTTAAGAGTATCTAAGTATTGTATTATTCAGGATGGATTGGGGTTGTAATGTCCCGATTTTGGGACATTATAACATTACAACATTTCAGAGTGTTATGCCTACCCGAGTAGCCAGATAGGGGTGACAAAGAGTTCGGGAGATATTGAGGGGTTTATTTGGGCCCGACTTGCATCGATCATCATCAGGATCCATTCCGCACAGTTGGGCTTTGGTTTCGTTGCATTCCGACGATTTCCATAATTTTGAGTTATTATGGGTCATATCTTAATTAAATTCACTAAGAAGGTCATAATGGGCATATTACTTGGAGAAACGTCTTAGTGTAATAGCTCATCGAAATCGGGAGGAAGAGCACTACAGGATAAGATGATGAGAAGTGACTTTCAGTGGCCGGANAAGCCATCAGGATGGATAAATCACTTTTTAGAGGTAAAATGGTTAATTAATTAATTAAGTGATTTAATCAAGGAATAATAAAATAAAGTAAAAGTCACTTGGAGGGAAAAGGTCAACAACGAATTAGGGTTTTGGGAAGCTATAAAGGAAGGGTAAGGCAACCTAATTCATTATGCATTGTTATGATTTGATGTTGAGAGTTCCCAGAGGAGGAGAGCCGACCTTACTGTTTTGCGGATTTCTGGAGGAAATCACCACCATTGATCGGTTTCGGTGTTGAGAGACACACCCTAGCCCATCGGAGATACCATCTAGGTATTTCTTCGTACTTTTCAGGAGTATCCATTGCAGAGTGCGCAGCTTAGCCAGTGAGGGCGCAAGTCAGTTTTAGGGTTTGGAGAGCTGCACGAGATCCGTATCTAGATTGCAGTTTCCTTCCAACCCATTTGAGATCCAGCCAGGGCGCTTCTATTGAGCCATCTATCGTCAGATTCTGACGGTGGAATCTTGCAGATCGACTCATTCAGCCATTTAGGGCGCATCTCTTTCGGACAAACATTTGGTGTTGCATGCAGAGTTTCAGAGCAGATTCGGACAAATCCTTCTGACCCATTTCCTTATTTGGCGAGACGATTGTTTTGAGCCATCTAGCAACAGATTCCGTTGGTGGAATCCTTTGGGGTGCATCCACTGCCCTAGGAGGTGCGTAAACCCCCCAGGGGTCCAGATCCAGTGCCTTAGAGACCAGATTCGAGATCTGGCACTCACCCATTTCAGTCTAGAGGCCAGGGCGCTTCTTTTGGAGCAGTTTCCAGCGTATTCTGATGGTCTGAACTTCTAGACGAGTTTCCCAGCTGGTAGCGGTTACCGTACTTCGTCGGAATCGCATATTTTCGTCGATCTATCCATGCATGCATCAGATTTGCTATCATCTTCCGATCATGGGTATTTTTATGTTATTTGATTGTATTCCAGAGCTGATCCATGTGATCTGGCTGACGTTTATATTCTATATTTCCAGTAGGCTATTGTATTTCCATGCTCGAACCGTATAATACATGATATTGGGCAGTTGATGTTCTTTACTTCTGCATGCATCCTTTATATGCTGTTGAAACCATAAATATGCAACATGCACATGCAATAACCAACATGCACATGCAATAACCCACATGCACATGCAATTACCATCAAGATCTCAAACATACAACTGAAACGCATCCAGAACCCCCCAGTGTATCAGATCTGCAAGACAGAATAATAGATCAGTAGCAAATATCTTGATCAACGGGATCAGGGATATTTCAGGGGTGGTGGAACCCCGATGGGGTAATACTTAGATGTGTTGATGAGCTAGAGTTAAAGAAACTTTTGACAGAGTTTCATTAAGGATTTTGTGGAGGGCACTCTGCAGCTAAAACCACAGCCCATAAAATCCTTAGAG
Organism: Picea mariana; assembly: GCA_032191745.1. Classification (NCBI taxonomy): domain Eukaryota; kingdom Viridiplantae; phylum Streptophyta; class Pinopsida; order Pinales; family Pinaceae; genus Picea; species Picea mariana. The sequence goes on from JASDQU010711603.1 coordinate 11,337, forward strand.
CATGATACTATTGGCCTACAATTTTTTCATATGTTCACAAAATGGTTAGAGGTTGTCAACAATGTCAGATGTTCACAAGATGGTTAGAGGTTGTCAGCAGTGTCAGATGTTTACAAGAAAGAAAAAGCTTGCAACCTTGCCATTACAACTAGTAGTAGTTGAGGCCCCTTTCCAGTAGTGGGGGCTTGATTTTATCAGTCAATTTAAAGATAATTCAAGTAATGGATTTACTTGGATTTTAACAACAACCGATATTTCACCAAGTGGGTAGTGGCAATACCCACCAAGTGGGAAACCGATAAGGTAGTCATGGACTTCCTTGAAGATAAAATAATTACTAGATTCGGTGTGCCTGCCAAGATCACTACTGATAATGCCAAAGCCTTCAGTTCAACATAACTTTCCTCATTCTGTTTCAAATATGGCATTGTCTTGTCCCATTCATCCAACTATTATCCCCAAGGAAATGGTCTAGCAGAATCAAGTAATAAAAATCTCATGGCCATCATTAAAAAGACAATGGGGGATAATAAGAAATCTTGGGACAATAAGCTCAAGTTTGTACTTTGGGCTGATAGAATAAAAAAGAAATGTGCAACAAGAAAGACTCCATTTGAGCTGGTGTATGGTTTAAATGTCACATTGCCAATGCATTTGAGGCTTCCATCTTATCAACTCCTTTAGGGATTCAACACAGATAAAGATGCTTTACAGAACATGTTGGATCGTTTGATAGAATTAGATGAGAGCAGAAGAAAAGCTTTTGATCACAGTGCCAGAAATCAGGAAAAGGTGAAGAAGACTTTTGACAAGTCTTCCAGACCGAGGGCCTTTCAGAAGGTTGACATAGTTTTATTATGGGATAAACGGAAAGAGAAGCCAGGGAAGCATGGGAAGTTTGACAGTTTATGGATAGGGCCATACAACATCCAGGATGTGGCTGGATTGAACTCCTTCTACCTCAGTGGAATGGATGGAGAGAAGCTGACCTTGCCAGTTAATGGGAAACTCCTCAAGTTGTTCTTCAATGAAGTCATCTGATGCCCATGGGGACATCCTTTGTAACATATCTCTCTAACCCTTTCCCTTGTATTTTATCTTTATTTCTTCCTTGTATATTTATGTCAGTTTCTTCTTTTGTATTTTCTTGTATATATATGTATAATAGTAGTGCAACTCTATTTCATACTTGGTTTCTATATATTGTATGTGTTGTTGATACATCCGTTTGGTGAGATGTTTGTGATGTAGGATACAGATTCTGGATTCTCGCATGCTCTCCTTTGCTAAACGATCAAACACACGTCCCCATATGGAGCCAATGTTATCCACCAAGTTGCACTAGGATGGACTTGCAGTTGAGTTGCCAAAGATTGAACATTCATATGTTCAAAATTAGAGTTCAGAAGTCTAGTACATCAATATGACCACTTTTTCGCATTTCCATCCCCCCATGGGGCACTGTAATAAAATGTATCTAGCATGATGAACTTGTAAAAGACTTATCCTCCTAAGACTAAATCATGAGTGCACATCTCTAGAGTATTTTTTTTACTTATAATTATTTTTCGCTTGAATGAATTTTGTAAGTGAGTTATATTTTTTGAGTTTTTTCACTCAATTCCTCCAAAGCTGGAGTGTGTACTGATGGTGAGGCCTTAACTTGGAAAATCTAAGTCTAGTGTCTAAACATTTATATTACCATGCTAGTCATTAATATTGAGTCATATGGAAATTGCGCTAAGTCCCCCTAGGATTTTTTAATGTTTTCAGTTAATAAAAAATTTCCAGTAAAACATGATATTTTAATTGTATATTAGTCATAAGTTAAAAAAGTGGTACTAGGAGGCATCATATGACTTAGGGGTATTCATTTTTGGACTTAGAATACCCATTTTATATAAGTACCCACTTTTGTGAGTAAAATTAGTGATTTTAATCACTTAAAAGTTCAATTTTTTTAACAAAAGACAAATAAAAGACAAAAAATAAGAAAAAATCAGCAAGCCTATTATTGAGGAAACATGTCGGGGACATGTTTCCCTTATGTCTTGAGTCTTAAAGAGAGGTGGTGAATTCTCTTGGAGAGATGAGGACTTAAGTGAAGTGTAACTGAAGTGTGAAGTGAGGTGTTATGCTTGATGGAGTTTCCAAAGAGGGAGGGTGCACCTCTCCCTTGAGGTGGCGCACTCTCAAGTGGGGACACCAATCCCAAGTATTGACTCGTCCTTTCCTCTACCTACTTGTGAGAGGTGCCATTCCCACAACATTCATCACTTAAAGTTGTGTCAATCTCTCTCCCTCTCTCATTGCCACTCGCCCTCTAGATGTGATGCGCCCTCCTCCATGTGGCATTTGACTTAGCATTGGGATTATCACCCAATAGGTTATTTAAGCAAGCCATCTCCTCATTGTTTTGGTTAATGGTAGATTTCCTTGGCTTGTTGATGTAATATTGTAACACTCTTTTTGATTTTGGAATAAAAGAAGACTTTGGAGGTCAAATTGGTGGCTTGGATAGTGTGTGGATGCAAGTTCTTATGAGGTGATTTTGATCTATTATGCTTGTTATGTTATTTTGGTTAAAGTTGTCCTTATAGGAGTACTATTACTCATTAGGATAAGATTGCTAAGCTAGTTTGATTAGTGATCTTATTATTTATCTATTCAAGAGATTTTTATATGCTCTATTCGTTTTGCTTAACCAATATTGCTTTGAAGTCTCTTTTGTAGGTGATACCACTTTCTAACTTTTTTACTTGCAAGTGTATGAATCTTTGGAAACCTCACTTGGAGGATTGGATGATCTTGATTGACTCTACCATTCCTCTAAGATCTTTGAAGAATATCTCTCCTCACTCCACCAAAGAAGGACCCCATTGCCCATTAAATTCCAAGCACAAACTTGTTCTCTCTCTCCTTCACAAAAAATTTCATTTTACTTGGTTACTTTCACTTTGCATGCTATATTAGATCTAAATTTGATTTAAAAGTTATATATAGTTTCTATTGTTGCATGCATATTACTTAGATCTAGATCCAAGTTTTATTTTCATATCTAAAAGCTAGATCTCTAGTAGAAATATCACTTTTTTGCTAGTATCTTCATCTAGAATTCTAAAGGCATAAAATTGATTGTTTTAAAAAGGCTATTTCATTGCAAATCAAGCTAATTAGTGCTCATTTGTTTGCTGTTTTGAACAGAAAACAAAAGTTACTAAAAGAGCTCTTTTTTAGGCTTTCTTTAGTGTTATACTTCACTAGTTAGACTCCATTTTTACTTAGAATTTTTTCACAAGTTTTGGGCTATAATATTTTATAATCCAAAGACACTTTCTAAGTGCTTTTTGGGGCCATTTGATCTCTTTTACTCGCTGTTTTTTGCAGGACATTGAATAAACAAGAGGAAACTATGCCCAATTTTGGTGAATTAGGAGCTTTCGGGACCCCCAAAAGTACCTCATATTTCAATAAACCATTTGAAAACTTGTAAAACTTGTTGATCCATTGTTATAAGGATCACGAGCCTCCCAAAAAAGAAGTCATTGTAACCGAAAGCAATAAAAAGAGTGGTATCCAGTGTCCAGTTTTCTTTCCCCTTAGGGGGATTTGTGTCCGTTCAATTTCCTACAACTCTTTCACATTTGAAACTCTCACCTAAAGGAAACATAAAATTTATCATACAATCTATCACAAGCACTGCAAAACATTAGCTAGTTTCAATTTTTTAGATTAGATTAGTTTAGATTTCATTTTTTTTGGAAAAGTAATTTTTAATTGTTTATTAGCTTTCTTTTCAGTATTTACTTTTCTGCGTTTTCAATTTGKCAAAATWAACCAATCCCCTCAGCTCCCCGGTGTATGCTCTGAACTSTTGCGAGCCTAGCTCGACTCAGGGAACTCATYAGAACCGGGGCTGGTTAGTGTGGATCTAGTTTAATTAGGGAAACCTTTTAAGTTGCTATTGCTTTGATTGGGAACCACATAAAGATCGTGTGTGAAGTCAGACGTGAACTTTGAGATCTAGGTTCTCCCCGTGTTGGACATCTGACATCTTTATTGAACTTGTTGGTGAAGTTATTTGGGCTTTGGAAAGTTGTCAGCAAATTCTAGTTTGAGGGATAGCCTCTTAGAGGCCAAATCTAGAATAGTTTTACTTTTCAATAACACTTTGCACATAAGGCGGCTTGCAAAGCACAAGAGTCACTTTCACAATAAACATTAATCAACTCTAATCGAAAATTTACAAGGACAATTCACAGGGCAGTTTTCATTTCAGCAGCATTACATACATCTCGTGACTCTTGGCACTGTTCTAATCATTTACTTTCAAGTCTTTTACTTCAAGTACTTATATTTTCAAAAGCATTTCCTTTGAAGTATCTTATTGATGTATGTATCTCTTTTGCTTTATTCTTATTGAATATATCTTTGTATAGTGAATGAATCATATGTTGCTAGTGTAGATTGATATTTGTCATATTGTTCTTGTTGCAATAAACTCCTAGAATACTAATTGTGCTTAGATTTAGTTTTGAGCCTTAGTTTATTTTCTTTAGGGACTACCCCCCTTGACTTCGCTAGGAGTTGGCCTAGACAGAGGAGTTGAGGATCAGGTGACATCACCTTGACTCGAGACTTTTTCCCAAGGACACACCCAATGGATTGAAGGTTTCTTTCACGCTACCTGAGGTGTGTATAAAGGCAACAACATGCATTCATTGGGGCAGGAAGCCCACAGGTTGGATGCCATGACCCAGACATTGGGAGCAACCAGAGCTTGAACATTGCCTTTGGAGGCAAGAAAAGAGAATTTGGATGATGAGACCTAGCCCATCTTAGCCCAACGTTTGGCCTTGAAAGGTCAAAATGTCATCTTGAAGGGCTTGATGTCACCCTAGGGCTAAGGTTTTGAATCTTGATGATGGTGGTGATGTTTGAAGATGGTTTGGCATGATTGATGGATAAGGAAGCCACATTGCACAGTGACACATGGCTCGTGGAATCCCAACACCTACTTCAATCTCCCAATGACTTGCTAAGAAAGGAAAAATGTCACCCTCCTAGGGCTTGACGTCACACTTAGGGTTTCTTTTGTGCATTTTTTAAAGTTAAAATCAAATTACTTTGTAAATGGGCAAAATAAAGGGGGATGACTCCCTTATTTTGTGGTTTACCCTAATTTTATGTGGACACAAATTTTAGAGGTCTTCTATAAATAAAGACCAAAATCATTTCATTTTATCATAACTCACTCTCTCTTGAGTGAGAGATACTTGGCTGAAATTTTCGCCCCTCTTGGGCAAATCGCATGTCTCTCTTTAATGCTATTTGGATGCTTAAAACTTGCCTTGTGAAGCTAAATTGGTGCGCCATCTCTGTTGATGCTTGTTCATGCATGTGTGGTGGAATATTCTTGGTAAGGAAGAGTTTATCTTGTTAATGCTTGGACTAGTTGAGGAATTTATGCTTTGTATTGTTTCTTGCTTGGTTGCAAGGTTGATCTTGCTTAATTATTGGAGGAGTATAAGGGCATACACCCTCCACTAGGATCTACCACTATTGTCTTGGATAAGCTATTTTGCAAAGGTTGCTAGGAGGAGTAAAAGGGCTTACACCCTCCTAGATTTACCTTGCTAGGTTTTGCATGCTCTAGGAAGTAGAAGGGCTTACACCCCTAGAGAAGTTGCAAACCCAAGCTCCTATACAAGAGACTCCATAACCCAATAGATAAAGCACTAGTCTAAATTGCATTGGAGACACAATATTCTTGCATTGGAATACATGAATTTACGAGATATTGCAATTGTTCAAGTCGGATTATTTTCTACATGTTATAAGATTTCTTGTGCCCTAAGGGCATCCTCTTTTAGCCAAGGATTTCATTGCTGCAATAACTTTAATGCTACAGCCATTAGGGCTGCAACAAACTTCAATTTCTTTCATCATTTACTCACTTCTCCACCGAGGAAATTTACTTGTAAACCTAGATTACTGTTCAACTGTTCGTTGGCCATCTTTTTGACCGTTTACTTGTTGATTTCTATGGTTGGAAATTGCTGCTGTAGCAATTGTTTGTTACAGCCATAAGGCTTCCCTAATACATTGCTGATAACATCGTTTTGCAGCTCTATTTTACCATCAAAAGTCAAGTTTAAGCATGGGAATATTGTCTACATGTTTTGGGCTTAATTATCCAATAATCATTTGATGGTTAATTATGCAGCTGTCATAACTTACTCATTGCTGATATAAATCTTATATATGCTGCAATTCTGGGACACCAAGCTTATCTTGCTGATTCCCCTTAGGTTTTGAGGCTTATATCGCACTATATTGTCTTGTTTTGGTGTTCTAACTTTGTTTTGCAGGGATACAACCTCGGTAACCATCTTCCACCTTCCAAGGCCTTTTTTCCAAGTCTCAAAGCCTCTCTTGACTTTGACCATAGGGGTGTCCCTCTCATTTCCTCATTATTTCGTTGCAATCCCCCTAGGGTCACCCGAGATTCCCCCCTTGTGTAGGATTTCTCCTTCACTAAAGAGAGGAAGGGTTTATCTAAGGTGACAGTGGGTAGACTCTCCCATAGTTGTCCCAACTTTGTAGATTGGGTCGGGCTTTGCTCAACCTACAATCCGTGCGATAACAGTACTACGATAGATGAAAAAATTACATAGTGATCCATTCTGGATCATGGAATCTTCATGATGCTTCTAGAAGTCTCTAGTGGGTTCCCATTCGTTACTATCTCTACATGTGTGAATTACGGTGAGCCGACATTGCTACCACTTGGACCTATGGGGAATAATTAGATTTTTACCTTTCTTGGGGCTTAAGTTTTGTATATGTAGTTTGTTTGATGAAAAAAATCACTGTTGGAAAGCTATCGATTTGTAGAATGCAATGAGGACCTCCAGAACAGGTCCTCAAGGTTTGAGACCCCAACATTCCATTTCTTTGACCCTGAACTGGGGGATTCTTGGTTTTGTTCCTTCAATGTGGTTTTAGGATCTAACTCAAACCTAGCCTTCTAGGTCCCAAATTCTATATTCACAATTCTAGAGCACCTATAAAACCATATAGTAACCATGTAGATCCATTTTGGATCAAAGAGTTCCAACTACAAGTTCTTAAAACTTTAATCCTGTAGAATGCAAGATATGTTTTCACATTCCTTTCTATGTAAATACTACTAGATTTGTTCATTTTGTTAAAAAGAACGAAATTTTAAGATGTCTCTACTATTATCACTGTGCCATTATTTGACAATATTGGACTTATTTTAATATGTTTACTTAACTGGTATTATAATTTTAGTTTTCATAGAGTCACAAATTTCTTGCGTTGTCTTTGAGCTTTTTACAATGATGCTCTCTTAAGGTGATGCTATTATGACATGGATATGGCATCCATGCGAGAAATGGTAAACCTACGAAAATGTATGATGATACTTTTTTTATTTCTTTTCTTGAACATGCTCTTAATCTTGAGTTTGAAGCCAAAGCACTATTAGCCCAATGCAATGCATCAAGTTTGAATCCAAACTTTTCTTTTATTGATTAAATTCTGTTCCATTGGTAGCTACAGTAATATTTCAAACAACTTCCCTTTGCAAACTTTTAGCTGGCTATGTATGACTGGGTTCTTCTGTCTCATTAGCAGATTTATCTTCTCTTCGTTTACATTGAGTTGCTTAACTGAAAATCACTATTAGCCAATGCAATGCATCAAGTATGAATCCAGGCTTTTCTTTTATTGTTTAAATTCTGTTCCATTGGTAGCTACAGAAATATTTCAAATAATTTCCCCTGCAAACTTTTAGTTCTTCTGCCTCATTAGCAGATTTATCTTCTCTTTGTCTACATTGGATTGTTTGACTCAAAATCGCTTTTTTCTTTCTCCTATTACTAAATTCTTTTTACACCAAGAATTAACCACATCAACCTTTCTTTTTTTCTATGTGAAGGTGATAAAGGTGTTGGAAGGATACCACGAGTTGATGTGGCACATGTTGCACTGGCATGTGTCAATGGTGCATGCACGCCTAATTCTACTTTTGAAATTTGGAATAGTAAAGAGGAAGGGACACCTGATCTGTCAAAACTTTTAGAGTTGGTTCCTGATAAAATGTAGAGAAGTTGCTCGGGTAATAGTAATTGGGGAAGTTGACAGAATCATATGGTTTCTTCTACTATGATGTATATTTTATGTAGAATATTGAATTTATCTTCATAGCCACTTGGATAGCTTTGCCAGATTTTACTTCTAATATGTTTTATTCTTACCATCCATTTATGTCAAAAATATGTAATTTGTTTAAAGATCATGTCTATTCTACAATGTTTGTAAAGTATTGTTTCAAACAATTCATTTGTTAGTGCCAAAAGTTTTAATAGAGGAAACATTGTTGCAAATGTGGAATTGATTTACATGCAATATCTTTTGTTAAAATTAGAATTTCCCAATACTAGAAGAGAAAGTTCCCGAATACAAATGTATGAAGTGTTTTATAGGCAAAGTAATATACTTTTCAATTATGTGAACTAAAATCACATCTCTTCGGATTAGTTTTGAGGATTTACCAGAAGTTGCATTGTATATTTAAGATTATTTTTGTTGTATGAGCTTAGGTTGGCAAAGGAGTACTGTTATTTTCAGTGGATACTCGTATTGGTAGGTGTCAGTTTTCTTTGTCTGTGATCATGTGCTTTAAAATCTGCAATATCAACTTACATAGGGAGTTACTATGGAATACAAATACATGCATGCACACAACCATATTGTAACAATCTGTACATCTTGTTTATATATTTCTTAATAGTTTGTTTACAAGATTACTTGTGCATAGATTTGGGTGAAGATATATAGTTGGAACGCTAAGGCCTTTATACTAGATTGTCCTAGTTAGCATTCCATGTCAATATATGGTGCATTGGTGTTATTGATGAGGAGAAGTGTCATTGTGTGTGGATGTGCTGGGCTGCTTAATGATCAGAGATGAATATTCCTTTTCCATGCTTGATCATTTGTTGCATAGTATGCACATCCACAATTTGTCAAATGATAGACTTGAGAGGTGTTTATTAAATATTGGAATTCATGAAGAGCAAATAGGGAAAATACCTTCACTATGACAAATGGGCATGTTATCGCACAAGTTGTTGGTTGGGCAAAGCCCGATCCAACCACTAAATGGCGACAACTATGAGGTCACCTATCCACTGTCACCTTAGGCAGGTGTCCCCGTCACTTTAGAGGTGAGGTAGTCACCTCAAGGGGGGAATCYCGGTGGCCCTAGGGGGAATGAGATGAAGATGGACGAAGATAGAGATGAAGTCCCTAGAGGTCAAATCTAAATGGTATGAAGGTCTTGGAATGAAATCTTGGAAGGTCCAAGGGTTGTCAAGTATGTTGGGTAACCTGCRAATGGTGAAATACYTGTCYGAGACACAAGAAAAACAAGCATATATTGCAATATAATCAATTGGACAAGCAAGTTAAGCTTGTTTCCCCTAATAGCAKCTGTTAGTAACAATGTATATCAGCAATAAGATGGCACCATAAACTGCAAAATAAATGCTAGAGATCAAGTAGAAGATACAAGAGAAAGACTAGTTAMAGACTAGCAAAACTCAAGATGAAAATCCAAGATACTAGCATGAAAGGATAAGGTTGTTGTAAACACTTTTCTGCAGCAAATTATATCAGCCTTATGGCTGTAACAATCAATGTATTACAGCAAGAAAATCAGCCWTTGAAAATCCTTCAAACTTTGCCAAAAAGTGCGCTAGACCAAGAAGAGTAAGTGTGCAAACTTTGGGAAAATTCCAATGGTTGATTAGAGAGTTATTCAAACAAATGAGTTAGGGTTTATGTAGCTCTAATGGTTGAAGATGCAAATTTATAACAACAACAAGAAGTATCTCTTTGATGGGGACACCCTAGTGGCTGTGAGGTGCTTAAGGCACAAGGAGGACAATCCAAGTTGCGAAAAGTAAAAAGGACAAGAAATCATGTTTCCCAATGCAATATTTTGTTTCTCCAATGCAAGACTAGTGCCTTTAGTTATGGGTTAATGGGGTAAAAAAGAAATAGCTAGGGTTACTAAATCCTTGGGGGTGTAAATCCTCTTACTTGCCAAGGCAAGTAACCTAGCTAGGGTTTGAAGATGAGGGGTGTATATCCTCTTACTTCCTCAACTAAACCCTTGCAAAAAAAGCTTGATAAAGTGGTGGAAAGTAGGATAGGGGTGCATATCCTTATACTCCCTATCTAGACTTGGCCAAAACAACCTCAACTTGAATTACAAATGATAATAACAAGGTAAATAAACCATACCATTCAAGAAAAATGCTTAACATGCCAAAGTAAACCTCCACAAAAGCAAGAGAATGACCTCCTAGAGATAGCACACCATCATCATCATCAACCATAACCATAAAAACATTATTCTGTATCACAAAAGGCAAAATGCTCCAAGTGTAGCAAAAATTTCAGACCAAGTACTTCTCACAAGAGGGAGAGTTATGATAAAATGAGATCTTATGATCTCTTATTTATACAAAATGTCACTAAGATAGTTTGTCCACATAATTAAGGGTAAACGACAAGACTAGGGGTCAACAACCCTAATCTTGCCCTTTTTACAAAACAATTCATTTTAATTTCACTTTTGCACAAAGAAAAATCCCTAGTCATATGGACGTCACCCCTTTAGGGGATGTTTTGGCACTAGGAGGAGGTCGTTGGTGATGTAGGAGAGTAGGAAGGCTTCCTAAAGCCACATGTCAAGCATCCCAACAACTTCCTTCATGATCAAGGCTCAAGCCCCTCAAAACGTCCTTGTGCCAATGCATGTCAACTCGCCACCAAACCCTAACCCCCCTAGGTGACGTCATGTCTCTAGAAGTGATGTTTTGCCTCTCCTAGGAAAAATGTTTGGCATGTGGGGGCTAGGATATGTCGTTCAAGTCATCTTTTAGGCCTTCAAAGTTTGATCTCTCTCATATGGCATGCAAGCCATTGGCATCCACCTATGGGCTTCAAGCCCCATGGAAGCCCAAGCTAGGCTTGTTCTTCCAAAACCGTTCACCAACTAGGTCCTGCGAAGACAAATAAACACACCCTCCAAGTATCTCAAGTCATAACATCATGACAAGTGAATCCAATCAATAAATGAGCCACCTAAGCACGTGCATCAAAGATCACTATGTCAAACAATTAAGTGCTCAAAGACATTATGCAACTTGTCAAGCTTTAATATGGGAGGGTTGACGAGGTGTCCTATTGGGTAGATCTTTCCCTGGGTCAAGGAGAGTTTCCAAGAGATCCCTATCTAAGTCATGTAAAGTGGGTGAAGTGGTTAGGGTCAAGACTCAGTGGGCATAGGGCTCATGAAATACAAGCGGTCGTAGTGTCTCATTCATGGGTGCCTTTGTAGAGGGTGCGTGGTACCTTCATCCACAATGCGTTTTTTCCAAGCCCATTATTTTTCCATTCTTTCATAAGTTTAAGGAAAGGTTGAAGGCCACTKCCYTGGCGTGGTGTCCAGATAAATGGCAGTGTCACCCACAAACACCTAGTGGAAATGGGAAGGTYGGCTCGTGATGAGACTCCCTTTCTCTCAGCSATGCAACTAAGAGCCATTACCCTGGCTTGGTGACCAGATGATAGCAATGTCATACCACTAGATATTCATGGACATGATAGGCCGRCTCGTGATGAGACCTCCTATCCTCCAACTAACCTTTTAAGCATTCTTAATCATATTTTTTTTGGGTCCCCTTCTTCTCAAATATGAGCGTTTCATTGTTTTCTTGGGTGATCCATGGGTGAAGCATATGGAAGGTTTATACATAGGCTTTTATCTTTTACCCAACAACAATCCCTATGGGCCTTCAACCCCTTCTTCCCATAAAATGAGGGACAACCCCTTCTTGGGTCAATACACCCTAAAATCCCAAGAGATAAGGAGATGGGGGGAAATAGTGATGGGAAGTGGTAAGTATGGTCAGGAACGGTACGATGGCTCTTCAAGGAGTTCCTAGTAGCAAACCTATCCCCAAGGAAGACCACTTACTAGGGCACAATGTCAACCACCAAGGCGAAGGAAGGAAAAAGGCATAATGTCCAAGCATATATCATGAAATCTAAAGCAATCTAAGATAAAACATACTTAAATGCCTTAAATATTGAAATGATGCTCACCATAATATTGACTTGTATCTCATGGAAGAAGGCCCACTGCCTTCAGGAAGCCAACTGATGTGGTGGATGCCATTTGAAAATCTGCGACTTCTATGGTGGTGAGAAGGGTCTCCAACTATGCAAAAGGATACTACTAGTCATGTAGTCTCTCGACACTCCATATCTACAACCTGAGGGCCTCAAGACATAATTTCCTTAGTTATCCACAAAATGGGGATAACATCTGGCTCCTGCTTGGGGACGTGTGCTTGCCGTAGAGTGCATGAGAACCGCAACATCTCCTGGTAGATCCGTGCCTACCAAAAACTCAGACAAATGGATCAAAGCATCTAGGGTGGCGATATCACCATTCATCCATTTATAAATCCAAAATAAAAAAACTAATCTACAAAAGAAAAATTTTGACATTCTTTTCAAAAATTTCTAAGCCAAGCATGAAATCAGTATGCAAGTAGGGAAAAATGAAAATGAAATGCATCTAAACTAGTATGAACAATCAAGATGCAAATGCAGGGGAAAGAAAGATGACTTGCCTACTTACCTGAGGCATGGGCCCTGAATAAGTCATGTAACCTGGATGTAAGGCTGGAGAAAAGATCCATCCACTAGTAATGACATCTTCCTCCCGTCTAATGTTGTCAGATAATACTTTTCTTTATCAGACTTCTTGTTGATGATGTAAGCGCCAAGCCATGAGTTGTCTTTCTGGTCATATCTAGGCTTGCCCTTTCTTTATCCCACATGAGCGCAAGACTTCCTTCATTAAAATTGATGCAAGGTGTATTCTCAACGTTTGGAGGCTCTATGTGGACTGTATCTTTGATGATTTCTTCATGTTTCTCATATTCTTTCTTCAAATTCTGGATAGGCCTTGGCTCCTTCCCATGGTATTTTGCAAGTTTCTTTTTATCTATCCATGGAAGAAACATATCTATGGAGTCTTCCTGTATGAAAGGTAGTTCAGATGGATCATATTCAATAATCTGTGGGGGCATATCATAGTAGTGTTCACTAACATAATTAGGGCCCCTCAAATCCATCACATGCCTATCATTCTTTTCTTTGTTGTGTAAGATTTCATACGTGCCATCGCCCATGGGGATATATGCATGTGTAAGGCTCATGCTAAGAAAACGCCCAAGGGTAGAGGACTACCTCATTGACAAGAGCATCCCCCAAGCGTCTGGAATATTGATTACTAATATGTCCATGAGGATGCTGATATGTGGAAAATCAATTAGAAATACCTCAACGTCTTAACACACCCTAAAGACCTCGACCCTTTGTGAATCAATACCACATACATCGCCATAAGGTCGGGTTGTCTTCAAACCCAGTTGTTCCATCACTTTTAATGACATGACATTTGCTGAGGCCCCTGAATCAAGCATGCAATTGTTCAAGCGAAGGCCATGTTAAGTTTTGAGCTGCTATTAAGTTTCTTTTCAATTTACTAGACAATAATAGCATAAGAAGGATCATTGAGAGAAACACAATCACAAGGTACACAACATTTATCTTGGGAAACCCTCATGGGGGACAAAACCCAACAAAACGCCCTTAATATAGATTGCCAATACAATGCCAAGAAGAAAAACCAAACCAGAAAGAATAAACTAACACTGAGCATGCACCTCTCTCTCCTCCTTGCAATTGCAACCACCTCCAAAAGATGTGCACTAAAATGAGTGACTGAGTGAGTGAACAAATGAGGAACACTCCTCACTTATTTATACTAGCTGGCATGCACTAGGGAGGTGTCTCTTCATCAAGCAGGGCCGACCTCTTCACCTAGTGGTTATAACCACTTTAATTAGGTCTGGGGGCTGACTTCTTAATTAACATGATATAATTAGGGTTTGACTAATCCACAAAAGGGGATTTGGTCATACATAAGCCCCAACATGATCAATCCACAAAAGGGGATTGATCTATAAGTAAATGACTCAATAATAAATAGAATAATCTTTGTAGTTACAATATTTCAACACCCCCCCTTAACAAGAAGGGTATTCTACAGACACAACTCAATACAACATCATCATGAGAGAGAGAGGGCAACAACATCACCGACATCTCGAACACTAAATGACACATCTATAAATCATCGAAAGTTTTTCTCATCATCATCGTTCACAACATGGAGCTGGAGTAGTATCATCATCCTCATTAGCATGAGGCTAGAGTAACATCATCATCATCTTTRGCGTGAGGCTAAAGTAACATCATCATCATATTTAGCATGAGGCTAAAGTAATATCATCTTCAACAAGAAGCTGAAGTAGCATCATCATCGTCATCTTCAACAAGAAGCTAAAGTAACATCATCATCATCATCTTCAACAAGACGCTGAAGTGGCATCACCATCATCATCTTCAGCGAGAAGCTGAAGTGGGATCATCATCATCATCTTCAACAAGGAGCTGAAGTATCAACATCATTAACATGAAAATATCACCAACACGAGGCTGGTACAACATCATTAGCAACATGAGGCTGATACAACATCAACAACAACAACATCATCAACACGAGGTTGATACATCATCATCATCAACATCATCATCACAACACGAGGTTGGGGCAACATCAACATCAACACGAGGTTGGAACAACATCAACATCAACACGAGGCTGGGAATCATCAGTACGAGGCTGGGAATCATCAACACGAGGCTGGAAATCATCAACACGAGGCTGAAACAACATCATCATCATATGCAACATAATGAGGCAAGTGCAACAACATTTTGTGGTACTCTGATAGATCCAAAGGATCTGCCCAGGAATCGAAAGATTCCCTAGGATATAAAATCCTAACAAACCTACCATGTGGTACTCTCACAAACCCAAAGGATCTTCCTTGGAATTGAAAGATTCCGTAGGATATAAAATCCTAATGGAGCTACCACTATTGACCAAAGCTAGCATATACATGCACAAGTACTCTGACAGCTTGTCCTTACGGACCTTCAGGATCTGTCCAAGGATGATCAGTCCCCTAGGATATAAAATCCTAATTGAGCTACCCGCTATTGGTCAGGATACCATAGTATCATCAACACTACTCCCCCTTTCGAGGGAGGTCCTTTCGGACTATACCAAACTTGTCTCGAAAGTATTTAAACTTTACACGAGATAGAGGCTTGGTCTGCAACCTACTCATCTGTGCCAACATATTGGAGCTTTAAAGCTCCCCTCTGCATCATATCATGAATGAAGTGATACTGGATCTCTATGTGCTTTGACTMATCATGGAACACATCATATTTATACAACTCTGGTTATCACATAAGATCAYGGTGGATTTCATCTCTAGATCAAATAGATCTGTCAACAACATCCAAAGCCATATGGCTTCACAATTGACAGAACATGCTGCAATATATTCCTCTTCTATTGTGCTGAGAGAAAYACTGGATTGCTTCCTACTCTACCATGAAGTCATGGCTGACCCCAGATTGAAACAACATCCTGAAGTGCTCTTTCTATCAGAAACACTTCTAGCTCAATCTGAATCAATATATCCATACAATCTGAAGTCATGATCTTTAGTATAACAGAGACCAAAATCCAATGTACCCTTAAGGTATCTCATCACATGTTTTGCAACTACAAAGTGAACACGTCTACACTCTACCGGATACTGATTCAGGGTGTTCACAACAAAACATATATCTGGCCTGGTATTTGTCAGATACATCAATAATCTGTCTGCACAGAGTATCATCAACCAATTCTGACGAGGTATCTACTTGGAGCTTCAATTTCGTTTCCATGGGTGTGTTCATGGATTTACATTCCAACATGTCAAACCTCTTCATTATTTCAACTGCATACTTCCCTTGGTTAAGGAAGATGTTCTTTGGACTCTGCCAAACTTCAAGACCTAAGTAATAATAAATCATGCCTAGGTCTTTCATCTCAAATTCTGCAGTAAGCTTCTTCTTACAATCTGTGATGAGCTTTCCTTCTCCAGTTAAGAATAAGTCATCCACATACAACAATAATATAACTGGCTCATAACCTTGAAGTAAAGGTTAGAATAAACTTTACTCTTGGTAAAACCCAAGCTCGTCAGGAAACTGTCAATTCTGCCATACCAAGTTCTAGGAGCTTGCTTCATCTTGCAGACATGAGTCTTTCTATCTTCAACTTAAAATCAAATTTTCACATCAGTTTGTACCAACTTGGTACACTTGCTCAGCTGCAACTCAATCTGCACAATCATGTGCTAGCTCTATGTGCTTTTTGCAAAGCACCGTCTGTCTCACTGCCTGAGAATATGTCCTCACCTCTTTCTGCAACTGTTCCTTCTGGAACTGGGACTCTGTGTTAATATTATGGTAGCTTCGGGAGGTATGGACCTCTATGATGATTTATGACGAGATTAGAATCCTCCAGAAGGAAGCAAAGAATTGAAGAAAACCCTAGA
>JASDQU010711604.1:0-27551 GCA_032191745.1 Picea mariana
TTTTGTGGTTCTCGACAATTTGGACGCATAGTTTGGACGCAATATAGTTTGGACGCAATACCATAGTTTGGACGCAATACTTGCATAGATAATTTGGTAAAATCTTTCAATGACCATAGATAGTTTGGATGCAATACTTGCATAGATAATTTGGTAAAATCTTTTTGATAATTTGGTAAAATCTTTCAATGACCTAAATCGTTTATGCATTTTAAAAATAAACAAACGAAAACGAAACGAACGAAACGAAACGAAACGAACGAAAAGGATTACCATTTATGCATTTTTAAATCTTTCAACGAATCGTTTATGGAACGAAATGAATTAAATCCTTCAAAACGAATCGAACAGGACGAAAACGAAATCGTTTATGCATTAAATCCTAAATCGTTTATGCATTAAATCCTATATCGTTTATGCATTTTTAAATCTTTCAAAACGAAACGAACGAAAACGAAAACAAAACGAAAACGAAAAYGAACAGGATTACCTCGAAATTCCTCGGCGTCCACAGCTCCCACGACCTCAGCGTCCTCGGCGTCCACTGCTTCCACTGCTCCCACGACTTCGGCGACTTCGGCGACAACAGGGCCAATGCCCGCGACACAGAGCCAATGCAAACAATGCCCGCGACACAGAGCCAATGCAAACAACGCCCGGCGACACAGAGCCAATGCAAACAAAACGTCCGGACCTCACACAAACGCCCGCGACATAGAGCCAATGCAAACAACGCCCGCGACACAGAGCCAATGCAAACAAAAAAATTTCCAAACAATGATAATCGATGTGTGGCAATTATATAAACCAACTTTCGGCCGAACTATTTTTCGGCCGAAAGATTGTTCGGCCGAATAATCTTTCGGCCGAAAGAATGTTCGGCCGAAAAACTGTTGACGGAAAAAAAATATCCGGCCGACCAAATTTCTTCACGCAAATCGAGGGCCCGGTTATGGGTCCGTTCGATTTGACGTTTGCTTTTTTGGCCGAGCAATAGTTCGGCCGAAAAATATATCTTTCGGCCGAAAAATATATGTAGTTCGGCCGAAAGTTGGTTTTTCGAAATTTTGGAGACCAGATTGTCACGAAAGTGTAACCCACCTTTGTGATTCCACCCACTTTGGTATCTGTGCTTTTATTAATTTACAAAGCACCGAATAACTATTTGTAGAACGTTTTCGATTTTGCAACAACAATGTTGTCATATATCGATGCGTATACATATTGTTGAAGCACTGGCACATACAAAGTTGCTATATGCACCAATATTTTATTTTGTAAAAAAATTACACAATTTTTGTATCTGATGATTCATAGATTTTCTTTTTTCAGGGAGATTTTGAAAATTCCAAGGGACAAACAAGGGGAAAACCAATACATGTTGGTAAGGATGTCCAAAAAAGTGTAGAAGAAGATGGTAAAAGAAATGAACGTAATTATGTCGCAAGAGGAGCCATCCCAACAATTATGTGCATAAGAGGTATGTAATCATTCATTTATTCTTTTATGTTCATTGAATTTAATTATTGCATGAAATACTAGTTTTCAATTATTTTGTTGCAGAAAAAAAAAATATAACCCATTCAGCACATAAGACAGGATGACAATGACTAAAATGGTTGATCACAAACTTTGTGAGTACTTATGTTTTTAGCCTTACTTAAGATTTCAGGTTTGCTATGATCTTTATATTTAAATAATTAATTTACATTTGTCCATGGATGTCTTCTAATAGGTGCTAACATACAAAGAGGAGCCTACCGATGAATAGATAGACACTAGGTAAGTATGGGTTGTGAGTATATGTTGAAGTATGGAGGCTTAATTGAACAATTTGTAAGTAGCTATGTTGTTTAATTTCTCTTGTTTTAAGATTAATGAAACAACATGACACCTTTATATTAATTATATCGATTGTGCTTTGTTATGGCGTATTAAACATGTAGGACACAAAGTATGGAATGTAACCAACATAAATATTTTGAGAGAAGGCATGAACATGGCTTCGAAAGAAAGTGTATTGTTTACGAAAGACTCGTTGCTATGGTGTGTTTTTAATTTATGCAATCATGTATATATTACTATATATAAAAATGTAGATATACATATTACACTTTATTTTCATGTTTGTAGATGGAAGATGAAGAGGTAGAACATAAAAAACAAGTCGATCAAGAAAACATTAGGTTAAATAACCAAATTTCAATATTGCCTACAAATGTTGAAGAAATGAGGCATGCACCCAGCTCTAGCGATGATAGTAGTTCAAGTGATGAATGACAATCGATGTAATTGAATGTCACTGCAAGTTGTATGTTTTGAAATACTTTTTCTTCAAAAATCAGGTATTTTGTTTAATGTACTTGACATGTTGTCCCAATTGCATGAAGACATGTTACCAATAAGTGTAGCAATTACATATTGGTTACAATTTAATCATTGTGGACCTTTACACTATCCCATTTTGTATGACAATGGGTCTCTTATTCATATATAATATAATGAGTTTCTTATTTTATTGCATTGTCAAATGTTGTAAAATGTTGCATTGTTCAATAATTAATATGTGGATGATTTACATTGTTACAAATAACAAAGGTGTAATTCATTGGATAACACATTAATGCAATCATTATATCAAAATTTAATAATACAAATTATAAATAATATTATAAAAAAAAATATTTGATTTTAAGATGATTAATTGAAAATTTGTAAAAAAGCAATTAATTAAAATATATACATATCAACACACTCTATTCTTATGAACTCACTAGATGGTGTGTTCCATAATATAGAAAGTGGTGTGTTTTGAGGAGTCATATGCATGGTGCCCATTAATTATATTAAATCACCAATGCAAACTATTGAGAAAAAAACACCATTTTGTAAACAATATAACATACAATTATATTTATCATTTCAAAATTTTATAGTGTCCATGCTTACAATACGCACTGGGGATCTAAATATAATGTACACACCAATGATAAGTAAAAATAATGGTGTTGACATTTAGCGACCTCGAGAAGTGCTCCTCGAGATTCCCTAATAAAACCTAGGGTTTTCACTGCAAGCCGTCATGGCCTCAGGCTCAGGGGAACCCCCCCCCAACCCTTATCGTCACCATACCTTGCAGCGTTTCATACGTTGATCTCATCCTATTCAAAGTCTGCTAAGGGATCCCATACCTCCCGATTCGTCAAAAGGTTAAAAGAAATCCCAAAGGTGGTGGTCCTCTCCACCTCTTCGAGACTGTTTGCTCTTCGACTGGTTGAAAATGATTTAATAGGGTAGTTCACAAGACCCTGGACTTCCCCCAAAGATATGGCTATGTGGTTGGACTAGAACTGGAGGAAAACAATGAAAGGACAACTCTCTACAACATTTTTTGGAAAGGGTTTCTATGTTTTTCTATTTGAAAACAAGGTAGACCGCGATCTAATCTTCAGAAATGGCTCATATTTCATGGGGACCAGAGGGATGTATATGAACAAATGGAATCTATACTTTAGTCCAGAGAACGAAATCCCCTCTATTGTCCTAGTATGGGTGAGGCTCCCCTTCCTACCTCTACACTGTTGAAACGACGAAACAATAAAAAACATAGGTAACGCTCTGGGAAGGGTTCATTGATCGAGTCGAACCACAAGATAGACTACAATATTGTGCAAGGATATGTGTTGAAGTGGATATGGAAAAAGGGTTTCGAGAAGCAATACAGCTCATCCTGGATGGTTGGTCTTACATCCAAACAGTGGACTATGAACAACTCCCATTTAAGTGCAAATACTGTCTTGAATATAGCCACTTTTCCAAAAAATTCCCTAAGGCGACCCAGGAGCATCCATAAAACAAGGCATATGAACAATGGCAACAAGAAAAATGTAAAAAAATGACGAATAGACCAAGGAATCCACAACCGGAACAAAAAATCAACTCTAGACCTCCCTCGCCAAGTAAAGGGAAATCCACAATACAGATCGAAGATGAAGCCGAAAGCAGCAAGAACAAGTAAGAACCCTTGGAAACCCTGGATCCAGAGATGATCATCTCCAAGGAAAACAAAAAATAAAACACCAACGTCTATATGCGGTTATTGAGATTCATGTAGAAGAACCAAACCCCCAGCATCAAGTCAGTCATCAAGCACAGGAGGAAGACATCCAACAAAAATCTGGAGAATAAACGGAAGTATAAATTCCAAAGACTGTTCCAACCACGAAAGCAGGAAGAAAAACAAATAAATCCAGAAGAGAGAAAGCGACCTCTTAGGACAAAGACCTAGGAACCCAACCATCTCTAGAAGAAATCTTCAGGAAAGAAGAGAAAAATGGAAAATCCCAACCAGCAAAGGGGTAGTCTCACCCATCGAAAGGAGGGGCCACAAAGCACAATAGTAAGTAATGAAGGTAGTCTCCTAGAATTGTAGAGGCCTAGGCCAAATGGGAAAAAAAGAAGCTATGAGAAAACTAATCAGAATAGAAAATCTCCAAATCCTCTTAATACAGGAGACGAAACTCTGGAGTGATGAATCCCTAAGAGAAATGAAACAAATATGGAGCCCTAGTAGCGGAACGATGCTAAGTGCAAGAGGCGCCTCAGGAGGGATTTGTACAGTCTGGAACACTCAAATATTCAAGGAGGAACAAAGAGTGGATTCAAATCATTGGATGTTGGTAAAGCTAAAACACCTCCAAACAGGTATTATATATCCTATATGCAATGTTTATATGCCTAACAATTTTAGGGAAAAGAAATATTGCTGGGAAATGCTAATGAAAATAAAATAATTGGATGCTCAAGAAAATTGCATAATAGTCGAGGATTTCAACACTACCCTGCACCAAGGGGATAAAAAGGGGGGGTCCACTGTAAGAGATCAGTTCAGGGAAGATATGGAGGATCTGGTCTGGTAACTAGATCTCTTCGACATCAAACCCTCCAAAGGAAAATACACCTGAAATAATAAAAGGACAGGGGTGGGACATATAGCCACTAGACTGGATCGCTTCCTTATCCATAGTCCTCTCCTATTCCTTTCGCTTACCATTACCTCCCAAATTGTCCCTTGGGGAATTTCATACCATCGACCCATAGCTCTCACCTTGGTGAAGGCCAAAAATCTGGGCCCCATTCTCTTTAGATTCAACCCCCTATGGATGGACTCACCAGACTTTCTCCCCTTAATCTTCTCAGCCTGGTCTACTTGGGTGAACAGAACTCGAGTGTATATTTGGGAGAAAAAATTAAAAAAAACAAAGCAGGCTTTAAAGGATTGGGAAAAATCCTCCTTCCTTAGCACAAAGGAATAGGTAAAGTGACATAAACAGAAATTAGAAGAGACCCATATGGATATAAAAGTCAAGGAAGTCCAACCTGAGCACTTGGAGCAAAAGAAAATACACTTCCAGAACTACTTAAGGGCACTTCAAAATGAAGAAAAGGAATGGATACTAAAGTCAAGATCCATGTGGCTACAAGTTGGAGACAAAAACACTTCCTTCTTCCATAAAAAGGCCAAAGATAGACAGCATAGAAACTCAATAGAAGAAATCAAAAAAGCCTCGAGGGAGATAATTAACTCCTTCGATGAGATAAAAAATAAGGCCTCTTCCCATTTCAAAACCCTCTACACATAGGATGGAGAAGATAATAAAGATCAGAGACTGAAGTTCATGGAGGCGATCCCACGACTGATAATGGACTAGGACAACCAGGATTTGTTAAAGCCACTCACTGAAGAGGAAGTTAGAGAGGTATTATTCCACTTCGACCCAGATAAATAACCCATGTTGGATGGATTTACACTCCACTTCTATAGACAGTGTTGGGGAATCATCAAAAAGGACTTACTCTGCATGATTAGATATGTCCAATTGATGTTCAAGATAGGAGGAGCCACTAACACTTTCTTCTTGGCGCTGATCCCCAAAGCCAAAAATGAAAACACCTTTGACCTCTTTCATCCCATATCCCTCTGTAATGTCTCCTACAAAATTCTCACCAAAATTATTCCTACGAGGCTCAAGCATCTTATCCCAAGAATTATGCTCCCAAATCAAGGTGGTTTCATGACTAGAAGACAAATCTAGGACAACATAATTCTGGTCTAGAAAGAAATCCATACCAGTGTAACGAATAAAGAAAAAGGAATGATCATTAAAATTGACATAGAAAACGCCTTTGATAGAGTAAAGCACAAATTTCTTTATGAAGAGCTAAACAAATTCGGCTTCCAGAGCCCCTTTATATCCTAGATCAAAGCCTGTATCTTGTCCTCGTGGATCGCACCCTTGATTAATGGATGCCTAGCAACATTCTTCCAAGCCTCGAGAGGTCTCAGACAAGGCCGCCCTCTCTCTCTGATGTTGTATATAGTCATGGCAGAAACATTAAATAGAAGACTGGAGAATGAAAGGACCACTAGAAATATCCTGGGCTTAAAAATTGCAAGGTGAGTCAGAAGGATAAAAAACTATCAATTCCCTGATGAC
This sequence comes from Picea mariana, assembly GCA_032191745.1. Classification (NCBI taxonomy): domain Eukaryota; kingdom Viridiplantae; phylum Streptophyta; class Pinopsida; order Pinales; family Pinaceae; genus Picea; species Picea mariana. Next base: position 6,498 of record JASDQU010711604.1, read on the forward strand.
ACCCTTCTCCTTGGGGGAGCCTCCCAAACAATAGCCCGAAGATTTAAACTCTCCTTGGGGGAGCCTCCCAAACAATGGCCCGAAGATTTAAACTAGTCCTGGACCAGTATGAAAAATCCTCGGGAGGAATAATTAACAAAATTAAGATCTGGATCTATGCTTGGAACGTAAAAGAAGAAACAATGACAATAATTTCCCACATCCTCCAATTCCTCTTCACATTGGATTGGAAATACTTCAAGTATTTAGGTCTACCAATAAGCATCAAATCCTTACCTAGGAAGGCTTGGCAGGGTATCCTCCAAAAGTTAAAAGATCAATTTGAAATATGGGGAGCCACTTGGTTAAACCTAGTAGGCAGGGTTGTACTAATAAAAGGATTCCTCTCATCCTTCCCAATCTTCCAATTCTCAGCTCTCTACGCTCCAGTTGAAATCAAGAAAGAACTAACCAAAATCACAAGGATATTTCTATGGCAAGGAGGCAAGGATAATGAAAAAAAATTGCATATGGTTAACTGGGCTATTACTTGTGCCCCAAAAGAAAATGGGGGGTTGGGAATAAGAGATACTGAAAAGATAAAGCTAGCACTAGGAGMAAAGGTAATTTGGAGAATTATCACAGGTGGCAAAGAATGGTGGAAGAAAGCACTCTGCAGTAAGTACATGACCAAAAATAGGAAAATATGTGTGAAAGAAGTAGACCTCGAAAAAGCAGGCTCACTTATYTGGAATATGGGCGTCTATTCCATTAATACAATCCCGCCTGAATTGGGATCCAAGAAATGAAAAAAAAATCAAGATCTAGGAGGACAATTTCTCAGAGAGTGGGATCCTCTCAAAAATACCCTCACTAAATCAATTCAAACATTGGTTGTCCTCTRAAGGGAGATCCACCCTCTTCGATATCTAAAACTAGCACCCGAACGACAATTGGAAAAGTTGGAATTTGGGGGTGGTTCCTCCCCCATTGAGAGAAGAGGCCAAACAGTTCCTCCACACAATCTTTAGATCCGCTCCAATCCGCCTCAACAAAAAGGATGACAGAAGTTGGGCGAAAGAGGGGTATACAGTAAAATCAGGATACAAGAAGCTCCTAGATGACAGTGATATCCCTCCCAAATCAACCATTTGGAAAGTGATCTGGAACCCAAACATCCTCCCGAAAATAAACATATTTTGTTGGCAACTGGCCCATATAAAAATCCTAACAGGGAATAATTTGAACAAAAGAGGCTTTATGGGCCCGTTCAAGTGTGCTCTGTGCTCTAATAGCGTAGAAATCCCTGACCATTTGTTCCTGCATTGCAATTTCACCAGGCATGTGATGAACAATGTTTATCTTGAATTAGTCCCCCATTTGTCCAAGCCCATAAGCACTAGAAGTCTGATAAGAAAATGGGTGAAATAGTATAAAGGATCGCTCTAGGGGAAATCAAAGCTCAACCAAACCTAGAAGGCATCGATCAAATTTGTTTCCTGGAAGATCTAGCTGGCAAGAAACAAAAGAATCTTCAAAGGAAAAATTATCTACCCTGGCAGTAGCGATAAATTCCATCGGTCAGCTTAGTGAATTCTTGTCAACCAAGAAACCATTCACCCTGGAATGGGTCCCAATGAGAACAGAAGAAGAAGAATGGCTAAATAAACTCAACCTATGGGAATTCCCTACTCCTTTTGTGACAAAAAACACTTCATGCTAGCAGCTTCAGTACACTCCTCAAGAGTTCACAACCTGGTTAAATTCGCAAAAAAATCACATCCTAAGTTTTGATGGCACATCTAAAGGGAACCCAAGGGAGGCAGGTGCGAGAGGGGTTCTATTCGTCCTTAGAGGGTAAAGGATGATTAATTATTCATGGAATCTAGGAACCACCAGAAACAATGCAGCAAAGGCTTATACACTTCTCAAGGGGACCCAAATTGCAAAGAAACATCAAATTAATAAGATAATCATAATAGAAGACTCAAAGACAATCATTAGGTATTTCATTAGGAACACCAACTCAAATAACTCATCGCTCAAGAGAACCATTTATAGAATGAGGGACACAATCAACTGAATGAATACCTGCTTCTACCATATCCGTCGAGCCAACAATTGGAGAGTCGACGATCAGGAAAACAGAGCCATAAGTAGAGGCATAGGGTACTTGGAAATTAACAGAAATTCCATGTTCCTCATCCCCCCATAACCTCCCCAATGATCCATCTCATACAAGTCAACAACTCACCCAACAACCAAGCACACAGAGCACTCCAGCGCAGCATCTGATTTGGACAAACTCCCGACAATTCTGGGAGGCCAATGTACATAGACAAATCCAAAAATGGAGAAAATTGTACATTGAATCAGGAAAATAGGGAATATAAGTGCACTAAAAGGTCAGTCCCTCGTGGGATCCTGCAAATGAAGTCATCAAAACCTCACTCCTCCTCCCCTCCCCATATCCTCTCATTAATGACACTCATGCAAGCAGCATGGGATAAGACTGAGGTAAGATTTCAAAGCATGCAGAACAACTCACGACAGCATTTCATGCTCCAGAGGAGTCACATTACACGAACAAGAAAGGATGCCACATGGGAAATTCAGGGCAATCACAACCTAATACATTGTTTAGAAACCCACAAAAGGGAAAGAAAAGAAGATAGATTTATAGGACACAGGAAGAGTTCACTTATCTCAAGACAATGCGAAAAATACAGAATTCGCTGGGTAGGTAAAGATAAGGGGAAGATGATAATCAAGACCGTGGAAAGAGCAGAGGTATTCAAAAAGATCTTTAAAGGAAAATCCAGAGAGAAAGAAACACTCAGAGGGATAGAAAAAGGAAGCAACTGGCGTCGAAACACCCAAGCAATCTCCCAGGCAACACATAAGAGGATGCAACAAACTCGATCAAAGCCCAACAAATTTTGCAAAGCCTTATTCAAGGCAGAAGTAGGGGAAGTGTAGGATAAGAGTACACCAAAATCCTCAATCAACCTACGTCTACTAGAGACAAAGCCAGCATGGACCAACACCGAGCTCAAGAAGACCAAGAGGAGGAAACGGTGGGTGACAATTTCCTCACCACCGAGCATCTGGCCATGTGCCTGGACTCTCACAGTGCCACCCTAAATTTAACTCTGGAAACTCTCTCCCATCATTGAGCCATGATCAGCTAGCTCTAGGACGAGGTGGATTACTTGAGAAGCCAAGGGGAGAGACTCAAGAAAGAACAAGGAACCAAAGCCCAGGAAGTGGAAGGTCAAAGAAGCAGTGAAGAAGGTGAGAACAGAGATGCCCCAACCCTCCCAGATATGAATGTTTCTCTAGAGATTCCCTCTGAAAAAGTTCCATCGCCAACTTCAGAGGAAAAGAAGAAGTAAGCTTTGACATCAATCCTAATTGTGTAAGAATGGCTATGCCAATTCGTAGTCTGCAAGCATTAGCTAGACTTGCTAGTCTTAAATAAATAAGCAGCCGAAGTTTTTGGGAACAAGCCCATGTAGAAAGATCTCTCTATTATAGCTAATGGGTCATTGACCCAACACCCCCTATTTTTGTATACTAGTGACTTCGGTCGCGCGTTTTATATATATAAATCATATTTATGTTTCTGTTAAAAAACAAATTATGGTGCTGACATCTCACCTCAAATATTTGAAATTCCACTACCTTTTTATGCACATGGTAGTACAGGCACCGATACATATACAAACACTGAGGCACGCACTAACTTAAATGCACCTAGCCAAACATAAACTCAAAAACATCAATGTTTCATACACAAACTATGTGAAACCGGTGCATAGAAATTATAAGAGAATTAGTGGTGTGTAATAACTATAAGCCCACTGATGCTTTTTAGTTTTATGTATGCACCAGGGGAGGGGAGGTTGATTAAGAGTGCATTGGTGCATTTTGACGGTAAAAATCACCAAAAAAATACTTCACTACAACCTCCACCCACCCAATTTTTTTAGTTATATGGAACATCTGTTAAAACCTCCGCATTGAAAAGATGAAGTTATTTTGAAAAATTTTCCAAATCTTGTAACACTAAAAACCTCTACTACAAGGTGTTTTCCTTGTGGTGAACCCTAATGCTAAAACCCTATCAAGGAGGATATTAGCCTTCAAATGCTATGCATGTGGCACATGGGGTCATAGAACAAATAATTGTATTTTCGGTATTGTTAGGGCCAATGTTTGCTCAAATCGTGGACCGACAATCATAATAACAAACATTGTGTTGTAATTGAAAGAACTCTAGGAGAAAAAGGTGTTAAATGATATAGATAACAATAGAACTAGAGAAAAAATAAGCCTTTATCACAATTAGAGCAAGACCTGAGGGGCACAATGATGAATAATGTGACATGGTTGAACTACAAAATGAAGGCTACAAATAAGCTATCCTAGCAACTAGGTTTGGGAAAAGAAATCAAGAAGAGAGTGAAGCAATGGGACTACTAATGACATGGAAAATGAAAAGATCCAAGAATTGATCGATCAAGAAGATCTTGGGAGGTCCATGTATATTAAATTAATAATTTTTTTCAAAAATAAATATAAATTCATGCATTAGTCACAAGCAAAGAGGTTCTTGATGACTTCTTTTTGTCCTGATGATGAACCTAGCTAGAGGTTTGAAATTTCAGCTAAAATTTAGAATGTGATGCCTCTGGAGTTTGGATGGATAACAATATAAAATGCAAAATCCTAAAGAATGTAAGAAAAGAGGTTCTTGATGTTGTAGTATATCCTATAGCAAAAGTCAACCTTACTTCTTTAAGATTTTATGAAGAACTAAGGAAACCACCATCAAAACAAAACAATATTGTTATAAAGGTAACAAATCATGTTACTTGCACACCTTTAGGAAGAATGATATTAGTAAAAGTTAATGCATATGGCATTAAGGCATGGTCTACATTTGAAACATTTAGATTACCTAAGGAAGCATACAAGGTACTCTTTGGGAGACCATGGATTTATGCAATAAGAAGCACTATATGCTTTGATAAAGAGGCTTTTATCTTTAGAAAATGAAGGAGAAATGTTATTGCTCCTTTTTTGACAAAATAAAAAAGGAGTAAAAGTTGAAATAAATGCCATGGATAGAGATGAACCATTAATACCAAATCTTGATATGCAACATTTGTATAATAATAAACAATGAAGATGAATCAAACCTTAATGAAAACAATGTCCTACATATGGAAGTATCATTTGGAGAAGAATATGATGAAATCTTGCAATCATGCACACATTAAAATCTTGATATTTACCTAAGATATATCAAAAACATATTCAAAATAGAAGCAATAGAATGACCCTAATAAATGACAAATATGAATAAAATCTAAAAATGACAAATATGGATGAAATCTAAGAAAGTATTTACAAAAAATTGAAAAGAAGATGAAATTTCATCAGAAGATAAATTACCCAATTTTCCCAAAAAAAAATTAGAGGAATACCTTTCCAATGTGGATATCACAATTTACATCCAACCTTGTTTGACATGGGAAAAGATGAAGATCCTTTTTCTATACAAATTCTAAAAAATAAAATGAAAAAATTGTTATAGATATTATGGAGTAGTAATATTAAATAATTTGAAAATACTAATACAATAAAAATAATATAATTATGAAACTTTAGAAGATATATATTTTACTGGTACTTGTTGATGTACTGGTATACAAATTGCATCATCACAGAGAGGAGCTAAGGAAAAGATAAGACCGAAATTATTTATGACACAAAATCCAAAAAGACTTGGACAAGGGATGATCTCATCCAGTAGGAAATAGCTGCAAAGCAGCTAGTTCCTTCTTCTATGAAAAAGTAAACTTAATGGCATTTGTAACACGAAGTGATGTGCAAAAGTAAATTCAATGGCATTTGTAACAGGAAGTGACCTGGAGAGAAAAAGGAGCTAAGAGCATAGAAAACGAAGGTGGCTTCATAATCTGGTTTGTGGGATTTTGTGGGATTTGTTTGACACATTCATTCAATGGCATTTGTAACAGGAAGTGACCTGGAGAGAAAAAGGAGCTAAGAGCGTAGAAAACGAAGGTGGCTTCATAATCTGGTTTGTGGGATTGTGGGATTTGTTTGACACATTCATCTGAATTGAATTGTCTGGTCAGGGTCAGAGCAATCCATAAGCTAATATTCAAAAAATAAATCTAACTCGAGTTAACGGCGACCCTTTCGTTACCGGTTTTGAAGGGCGTAATTACGTATATAAATATTTGTTCAATGCATCTCTGTTTTTCACGTCTTTTCCTAGATATCTCCTGATGAGTGCCTTTTTGGTAAGGAGATACCCAGCGCTGAGTAAGGAAGGTAAAACGGAAAAAGCGTCTCCAGGACCTGAACCTGAGCAGGGAGCATCATTCATGCACTGCCTAGAGCTTCCTGCATGGACAAGAGGTTCGTTCATACACTGAAAAGAGTTGTAGCACTGACTACTTTGACTTACGGCTCTGGAACTTGAGCATCTCTTTGGCCCAAGCATAGCATGCGGGCCAAGGAAAAATAGCTGTTGTTGGGATTTTGTATTTTTGCCTATAAAACATGACCAATCCAGACGGTTTTCTTTATTCCTCAGACTCAGGGGACAAAAACTGCACTGGCTCTCTATCTAATTACAATAAAGAACCCCACTATTACGTTGCTGCTGTGAGGATGGGATTTTTAAAGAGGAATCAACTGAAGGATCCATTTGCTTCCACCTTCGTTACCATCAGTCAATTTGGATCGTTCCCATCCCCCATTGGATTAGCGTATTAGAGGCCATCGGCTAAGAGCGGCCGCATAGTTATCAGAGGCGGATTATAGAGGTGGATCAGAGCCAAAATCGCTAGTAGATTAGAGTTTTCTATAAAATTTAAGATGATATAGAACTACAAAATATCTATTTTGTACATGAAGACCGAAAATTTGGTTGCATTGAAATTCCAAGAAAAAGGAAGAGCGCTCCGCGCAATATTTGGGTTTAGGATCAACATTGTCCAACAATAAAGAAGACGCAGGATTCCCACACAGTTGCAGATTTGATGCCACGTTTCTCCCTTCTCCCTTAGACCTTTCATGAGATTATTAAAATATTTATTATCTAATCATTATGGCAATTCAAAGGTTTTATTAAACTCAAGTTTGCTGAAGTCCCGGAGCTTTTCTTCCCTGGATCTGTCATATTGTATATTATTTAATCGTTATGGAAATTCAAAGATTTCGTTAAACTCAAGTTTGCGCATGTCCGGGAGATCTTCTTCCCTCGATCTGTCAAATTCTATGTTCTATAATTGTTATGGAAATTCAAAGAAAAATTTGCACTTAAAAAGAAAAACTTGCACGTAACTTTTTCAAAGTTCTAGGTTGTCAACTAAACTGATTCACCACCCGTCATGTCCTATCCTCTATACATACACTTGTCCTCATATAGCATTATCCCAGCAGTAGATTGGTCTCAAACCAAAAAAGCCTTGATATATCTCTTAAGACATCGCTAAAACGCCATTCCAGTGGTTCCATTGCTTGCGGGATAAACTGATGAAATGACTGCCTCTCTTCATGTGGGTTCTGCCTGTGCTCTAGCCACCTTAACCCCTGTTACCCTTGCTTCTATAACTTCAGGATCCGACATTGGATATTACTGAGTTGGAAGGAATGCGCGCTCCGGAAGAGATGTTGGTTCTACACTAGATAAACTGCGAGTGCCTCTGCAACAACAGGGTATCGATCTATAACTTCAACTGGGTAAAAAACTACCTTTGCTTTTGAATCTCAGTCAACCAGCGGGTTCATATACTTGCTTTTATGACTAAGTCTTTGTGTTTGAAGCTTTCTCTATAACTAATATACTACATGCATTTTCCTTCATTCAATGCAGGTTGATGTTGCAGAGCTCAAGCAAAAGTTGTTGTCAAATGAAGGTTTACAGAAGGAGGTAGAGTTTCTTGTATGCCAAAAGTCTGCAGTGGATGAAGTTGTTGCACGTGCTACACAAAACCAAAGCTCGAGTGGAAATTGGAGTTGGATTGCAGGGACTCCATTTGTTGAGGATTCAGTTTGATTTTGACCATATTCAAGGTGTGGATTGTATTTTTTTCATTAGAGCTTATTGTGAATTTTTTAATAAATTATATATATCATCTCATTTATGTACTCTTAGATAGACTTTCAGAAAGAGAATATGTAGTGGATTGCCCGTCTCACCCTTATTCGTTCTAGAAAACTAAATGTTATTTTGTGTTGTTACAAAAACAGTTATTGATTTATTCATTGACTTAAGAGGTGTCATTGAGCTATCAGCTAAATGTGTGTTGTGATGGTTCSGCCTTATCAATATGAAAGGAGTTGGTTCAGAGTTCAGGCAAAGGGAAGAAGCTCGTTGYCCTAGATGCTGGAATGTTGAGAAACAGAGAAGCCTACAGGGGGAACATCACACCAGATAACCACAAAAAAGCAAAGGAAGCCCTAATTCCCACTAGAAACACGAAACACAAAAAGCAGGTATTTATTTTTYAGAAATTAGTGGATTCTTAAATTCCAAAAATTCCTAGAGAGCACAACATTGTCTATGATCTTAAAAAAAAATTAACAACAGAAATAGCAATATTGTGTGTGATCTTAAAAAAAAATTTAGCAAAAAATGCATGTTTGAGAGCAAAATATTGTCTGTGATCTTAGAAAAAATGAAAAAAAATTATCAAAAAATGCATGTTTGAGATGCATGTTTGAGAGAACACTATTGTATGTGATCTTAGAAAATAATTTAGCCACAAAAATAACAGCAGAAGCAGACATAGTAAAAATGTTGAAATCAAACATTTTTAATGGAAAGATCACATAATCCAAAATCAAGGTTGCATATTTAAAAATCCAAAATCAGTGGTTGCAATTGGATACCTGATAAAGAATTTAATAATCATCCAACTCTAAATGTCATCTTAGATTTTATGTTTTCACCTCTCTCTATATAGAGAGATTGCAGGTAGTATGTCCAATACAAACCTGGTATAACATTTTATGTTTTCACCTCTCTCTCTATATATATATAGATTGCAGGCAGTATGTCCAATACAAACTTGGTAGCATTGAGAGCAATACAAACCCCTCTCTCTCTATATATATATAGATTGCAGGCAGTATGTCCAATACAAACTTGGTAGCATTGAGAGCAATACAAACCTAGTATCATTGAGAGCAATATGTCCAATACAAACCTGGTAGCATTGAGATGTGTGTCTTAGTGATTGCAAATCCCACATCAGATTGGTTAAAAGTAGCACGAAATCAATGGCATATCTATAAATTCAAACTACCTAAAAATAAATTAACAATATTTTGTAATATTTTGTAATATGAAAGCACAAAGGGTAAGAATTACTGTAAAAATACTTTTTCCTTTTGTAGTCTAGAAGTACAGACACCATTGTTAGAACATAGTTATTGTCACAAGCATGCAACAAACACTACACTGTGAGGAGCAATCACAATATGAACAATATGATACTAGGGATAAAGCCTAATGTAGATATGAACAATATGATACTAGGGATAAAGCCTAATGTAGATATCAGTAGTGCAGAATTGGGAATTAATTTAATTAGCTAACTTACTAGGAACTTTGTTTCTGAATGCATGCAGATTGCCATTTCCACGGGACGAGGAATGCATGCAGATTGCCACTAAATGAGGCACCCACTCTATTACGTCCCATCACAATCTCTGCACCAATCACAAATTAATTTTAGAAAATTAAAATATTCAAAAAATATATTTTATTTTTGTCAAAATTCAAATTAATATTACCATTTTTCAAAAATAATGGAATGACGATGGAAATTTTAGATGAAGTAAACAAAACGGATCACTTAATTAGCAAAATATACCAAGTAATAGGGTGATGGTTGACTAACCAAGCGAAAGCTATAGTCCCTCGACAGGGACTAAAAATGCACAAATTTGCAATCGGGAATAATTCACAAAGTAATGAAAAATTGATATTTAACATAATAATAGAAGAAAACTAACATAACATGTTTCAAAACAATATATAACAATATATAGGAACAATTTGTTAAGGGGAAGATAAATACAAAACCAACATAACAAAGAATACCAAAATGCATACAAAGAATACCAAGAGAAAGATAAATATAACAAAACAAGGGGAAGATCCAAAATATTTGGAAATAAGAAATTGTTTGGAGGAAAGAAAATTAGTAGAAGAAATAGCTATATCCATAGAGTTTACATATGTATTTTTCTACAACTATTATGACCTAAAAAGAATATATATTTTTCTACAACTATTATGACCTAAAAAACATATAAAAGAATAAATATAACTTAAGATTGAGATACAACATGATGCAAAGCTAGGAGAGACCCTAGTATAAATGCAAAGCTAGTAAGAGAGACCCTAGTATAAATGAATCATAGATATAAATGAATCATAGATACAAAGCCATGCTCTAGATACAAAGCCAAAGAGCATGGATAATTTAAAATATTATTAGATGCCACTGTAATATATGAAATAGAAGGGGTATCATTTATATATGGCAATAATCACATACTTTCTCATGAACATTGAAAGAATCGTTACAAAAGAGCATACTTTCTCATGAACATTGAAAGAATCGTTACAAAAGAGCATAGATAATTTAAAATATTATTAGATGCCATTATAATATATGAAATAAAAGAAATTGAAGGGATATCATTTATATGGCAATAATCACATACTTTCTTATGAACATTGAAAGAATCGTTACAATGACTAGTTGTTTTTTAATGCACTAATCATCTTTTTTATATAAAATAAGAAAGGAGTTAATGAATACAAATATCCAATAATATAAAATTGTAATTTTTCACATGTGTGGGGAAATAGATATATACATGATAACACATACCATCTCATCTCTACGGTTGTACACCCTCACAAAGAAGATAATCACCTCAAAAACTTTAATCTCCAATTTAAAATCTTCTTTGCCAAAATGCTTCTTCGTGAAGATCCATACTATGCAGCTAAATGAAGTTGAAGTGATATTTCAAAARCAAATTAGATTATTTAGACATTTGACTTTTCATTGACTTTCTCTCTACAATTTCATTAGAACTTTTCAATACAAATTGACAAGTTAAATCCTTCGACAAAGATGCTATTATATATGTAATTATTCATTTTAGCTCACCTTAGTTGTGTGCCTTGCATCTAAAGCAATGGAGAAACTCATCTTCATGTAAAATTCACAGAAAAATTTAGAGAACTTAATCCAACAAGTCTTTGTCGTAACACATCGCTCTCTGAGACATTAAAATATTAATTATTTTATAGTTTCTCATAAAATCCTTTGAGATTTTGAACACACGGGATTTTTGTTATCCGTTAATGCATAGAAAATATTTCAACGAGTACTAAAACTCCCAAAGACATGATTTGTTTTTTTCATATTTTTAAAATCTCCTCAATAATAAATAGATATAATTACACCGAAGATGTTTTTTAAGGGGACATTTCTATCCAAGCCTTCGTCGTCTGTCCATAGCCACTTGGAACCCACCCCCTATCCAATTGTCATTCGCCCTGGATTGTCCACCTGTCCTCTTACGATTTGTGAGCAAAATAAATTCAAGCCGAAAATCTTGCCTGGTACATGCAACATCTACTATTTCACCAGTCCACAAAATTATACACTTTCATTATTGAAATTGTTAGCATTGAGAGTCGCCCTCTGACTACAAGAGGATAAGCCCAGTACCCATCAAAAAGTAAAATGGATAAAAATGGTTTGAGTATGTGGATCAGGGCAAGACTGCAAAGAAAGGAAAAGATAACAGAGGTAACTGCAAATCATTCCCTAACCGTCGGGCAATGGAGTCATAAGTATCGTGAATAATGAAGCCATTTAAACTGCCTATCAGACAAAAGGATTTATGTGGTGATGAGGAAAAGGAAGACATAATGTGTCTGAGTGACAAACCATGAAAAATGGGCAAGATGACAGCAAATCCTCTACCGCCTCAGGAATCCATAAATCAAGGATGCTACCTCCCAACGAGAAGAAAAATAGAAAATGTCTAAGTGATGAACCACGAAAAATGGGCAAGATGACAACAGATCCTCTACCTCCTCAGTAATCCATAGATCAAAGAGATGTTACATCCAGACAAGAAGAAAAGAAACAAGCATCTGAGTGATGAACCATTAAATATGGGAAAGATAACAACAGATCCTCTACCGCCTCAAGAATCCATAGATCAGAGAGATTACATCCAATCAAGAAAAACAAAACAACATGAAAACTAAGAAGACAGTCTGATAAAAACAACTCTAAGGAATCTTCATTAACATAATATTTACAACCCAAGCCCTTAGGATTACAAACTGAAAAATACAAATCCCTGCTCCTAAACCTCTCTCGTTTTTCCAGCGTTTAAACCCATTTTTTTTACAAAATCTTAAACTGATCTATTTATAATCATATCAGTCCACAACTACCAGGAGTGTGACCTGGCCATCTCATTCAAATCTTTCATCTTCACATCCTTCTGTCAGGCTGTGTGTGTGTTCTCCTGTCATACGCAAGCTCAGATCAGTATGGGTCTGTAAGAAGAAACCGCTCATCGTGGTAGCTCGGGATGACAGCTCTGTCTCCTCGGCCATGGCTTCCATGCCTTCTATTTATGGACTGAGCTAAGGTTTCAGCTACCAGCCCCTTTCCATTAACTATATYCTCCTCGGGATCGAGGCACGACTTAATGCATAGGGGGCGGCCACGTTCTGCTGTCGGATTTGTCATTACATAAGCACGTGATTGCGGGGCCATCAAAGGCGGTTTGGATCCACACTGCTTGTGAGATCACAATTCACCACTTTCCACCACATAGCTCTTCCACTATACCATGGTTTCAATTGTGGGACCGCTCAAGAATTTTATCGTTCGAGCATGTTGCGTCTCCACAATGAAGCGTGGTCGTCGATCTTGTCGCAATACATGATTTGGGAAAGCCCTTCTTTTGTTGCCACGTTCCACTCTTGGATGGACCCTAATCCCTGCTGCAAAGATCAATGGTTCTTGTTGATTTGAGATAAATGGTTCACAACTACTTCGAGAGTTTGGGCTTCGGGCCTTTTCGATGCATAGCCCTTACAATATTCCAGAGCGTCACATTTTCGAAGTGAGAGATACGGCATTGTGTGTCCTCTTGTATTGGATGACCGAGATTCACTTCAGGAGTTTAGGCTTCAAGAGCTTTCTTTTGTTGGCTCGTGCAATCCTCCGAAGTGTCGAATTCTCGAAGTGAGAGATCTGGTGACGCGTGGACTCTTGATTTGGATAGCCAAGATTCACTTCGGTAGTTCAAGCTTCAGGCCTTTTTCTTCTACTTGCTCGCGCAATTCTCTGAAGTGCCAAATTTCTAAAGTGAGAGATCTAGTGATGTGTGGCCTCTTGATTTGGATGACTGAGATTCACTTCGAGAGTTCGGGCTTCAGGCCTTTTCTTCTGCTTTGTCATGCAATTCTCCAAAACACGAGATCTTCCTCCATGTGTTCTTCTGTTTTGGACGGTCGAGATTTACTTTGGGAGTTCGGGCTTCAGGCCTTTGGGAGTCCTTCACTCATTCAACTTCTACTTGCTTTCTCTTGGAATACAAGATCGTCTGACATGTGTCCCCTGCTGAAATATCAATGGCCACGAGAGATTGCGGGCTCACAACTAGCAGATACTTTAATTTCCCTTTCTATCTCCACAATGCGAAGATGCTCATTCATAGCGGGATTGATATGCACCATTGATTTGTTGATCTAGCAAGATCAACAATCCTGAGCGATTATGGGCTCACAACTTGTGGAAACTATAATTTGTATCCCGATCCCCTCAATGCCTCCCCACTGTCAATTTATCTTCGATGATATCTGATGGTCGTGACTTAATCTTGCTGATCTTTCTCTTGTTCAGATCTTACGGCTGAAAATTGAATTTTGTTCTCCTGCTAGTATTTCGAACCCAAAAAGGGTTGCGCTTGGATGCTTCTTGTGTAGACCACAAACATGAACGACATGTTTCCCTTGACAACTATATGTGATAACATTTGGCTCCACAAGGGATGGCATGCTCCCTACGAGCTACCAAGAACGCACAGTTCTAGTGCCTTAGCTATTGGGTTGTGGAGTTGAGCTCAAATACATTTTTTTTAAGACAACATGTTGATATGTACACTATTCTACTTACAAAAAGAAAACAAACACATGTGCTTCAGCAGGAGCTTATTTATGTACAATCCTAGACTAACAGAATTTTTTTACAATGTGCTAGGTGAAAGAAAACTTCCACCATAGCCACCCATATTGTTTGGTAATATAATTCCTCCTTTCACTGAAAATGATCCACAAAAGGTAAGGGAAGTATGACAGCAAAATGAAAACATGTTTTGGAACACTAACAATACCCCCAAATGATGATAAGATGAATAATTTTGCAGGCTCCAATGCTTTTGGAAAACTCAACTCCAAATATAACCCTACAGGATCATAAAATTTATAATAAGGCATGCTAACTTGGTAAGAAATTACCTCCTTTACTTCATTATTGCTCACCTGTTGTTTGGTGTTCTCAGAGTGTACATGTGGATAAAGGATTGATGCAGGTTGGCTAATCCTGGGTGATATTTTGTCATTTACAAGTGCTGGACAGGAGATAAGATGCACATTTAGCTCTTCCTTTTCTCCTTCATGGCCCTCCCAATGATCAAGTTCATATTTATCATACATAGGAACCATGCTACAAGGTTCCAAAGGAGCCATGAAAAAGCTATGCTCTTCATCATCTTCATTGGGATATTCATCAAAAATTGGTTGTTTTTGGTTAGCATTTGAAGCAACTTCTTCATCATAAGAAGGGATGCCAAAAACATATGCTTGAAGGATAGGAATATCCTCTGCATTTTATCCATAAGAGAAGCAAACAACCTCTGCCTTCACTTCTGAAAAGCTAGGAAAAAATAGAGAGAAATATTTCCTAGTTCTTTTAACTAGCTTATCATCTATCTCAGCTTCGCAGTTAGGAGAAATATCTACTACAGAATACAATTGCTCTTCATCATCATAATATTCAAAAGAGATATGTTGATCTTTATTAATATGTAATACAATAGATACATCTGATATGATGCCAGATGTTTATTTTTTATTGTTATCATAACGAATATCATTCAACACCTCTTGATCTTCATGGTAAATGTTTTCTTCTACAATAAATGCTTCATCAAAAATCGAGATTTCATGACTAGAAGAATCTTTATGGAGCAAATAAAACTCATTACAACATCCCTCAAAAAGACGTTCATCTGGAAAATATTATTTACAAAAGGAATTGAAAGCTGCATGAATGTCTGTCAAAGAGATGATACTTGCAACTGGGAGAGATCTACACCAATCACGAGAAATCCCCTCTAATGAACATCTTCCTCCCATTAGTCTCCTTGAAATTTAGGAAGGCTACTTTCCCATTCATCTCTACTATGCATTGGATTAGGGAAACCAACTATCTTTGAAAAATCGCAGAAAGCATACCTCTGAGCTAAAATCTTGTCCATTTCAAACCAGTGGAGTCGCCAATAGATTTTTGAACAATGGAGTCGCCATGGTGAAATATGAGCAGTCAGCACAATGTGTCCAGCATCAGTTCACCATCTAAAGCTGGATCTATTTGTTGTCGTTCTTCCAAGGAAGATATCTTCACTTATGTCCCTAGAAACGACGCCATTACTGTTAGCACTGAGAGTCACCCTCCGACTGCAAGAGGATAAGACTAGTACCCATCAAAAAGTAAAATGGATTAAAATAGTTTGATTAGGTGGATCAGGGAAAGACTATAAAGAAAGGAAAATATAACAGAGGTAACTGCAAATCAGTCCCTAACCATTGGGCAATGGAGTCATAAGTATCGTGATTAATGAAGGCATTTAAATTCCCTATCAGACAAAAGGATTTATGTGGTGATGAGGAGAAGGAAGACAAAATGTGTTTGAGTGACAAACCATGAAAAATGGGCAAGATGACAACAGATCCTCTACTGCTTCAGGAATCCATAAATCAAGGATGTTACCTCCCAACGAGAAGAAAAACAAAAAATATCTAAGTGATGAACCATGAAAAATGGGCAAGATGACAACAGATCCTCTACCGCCTTAGGAATCCATAGATCAAAGAGATGTTACATCCAAAAAAGAAGAAAAACAACAAGCATCTGAGTGATGAACCATGAAAGATGGGCAAGATGACATTAGATCCTTTATCGCCTCAGGAATCCATAGATCAGAGAGATTACATCCAAACAAGAAAAATAGAACAACATGAAAACTAAGAAGACAGTATGATAAAAACAGCTCAAAGTAATCTTCATTAACATAATATTTACAATCCAATCCCTTAGGCTTACAAACTGAAAAATACAAATCCCTACTCCTAAACCTCTCTCGGCTTTCCAGCCTCTAAACCCCCTTTTTTTTTTACAAATTCTTAAACTGATCTATTTATAATTAGATCAGTCCACAACTGCCAAGAGTGTGACTTGGCCATCTCATTCAAAGCTTTCATCTGCACATCCTTCTTTCAGACTGTGTGTGTTTTTCTATCGGATGCAAGCTCAGATCAGTATGGGTCTGCAAGAAGAAACTATCCATCGTGGTACCTCGGGCTGACAGCTCTGTCTCCTCAGCCATGGCTTCCACGCCTTCTATTTATGGAGTGAGATGATGTTTTAGCTACCAGTCCCTTTCAATTAACTAAATCCTCTTGGGGGCGGCCACGTGCTGCTGTCGGATTTGTCGTTACATAAGCATGTGATTGTGGGGCCATCAAAGACGGTTTGGATACACATCTCTTTTGATCCCGCAATTCACCACTTTACACCATGTATCTCTTCCACTATACCATGGCTTCAGTTGCAGACAACTCAAGAATTTTATTGTTCGAGAATGTTGTGTCTCCGCAATGAAGTGTGGTCGTCGATCTTGTCGCAATCCGTGATTTGGGAAAGCCTTGCTTTTGTTGTCACGCATCACTCTCGGATGGACCATGCTCCCTACTGCAAAGATCAATGGTTCTTGTTGATTTGAGATCAACGGTCTGCAACTACTTTGGGAGTTCGGCTTTGGGCCTTTTCAATGCATAGCCCTTACAATCCTCCAGAGCGTTGTATTTCTGGAGTGAGAGATCTAGCGTTGCGTGTCCTCTTGTATTGGAAGGCTGAGATTCACTTTGGGAGTTAGAGATTCGAAAGATTTCTTCTGTTGGCTTGCACAATCCTCTGAAGTGTCGAATTCTTGAATTGAGAGATCTGGTGATGTGTGGCCTCTTGATTTGGATGACCAAGATTCACTTCAGAAGTTTGGGCTTCAGGCCTTTTTCTTCTGCTTGCTCGTGCGATTCTCCGAAGTACCAAATTCCCAAAGTGAGAGATCTAGTGACGTGTGGCCTCTTGATTTGGACGACCGAGATTCACTTTGGGAGTTCGGGCTTCAGGCATTTTCTTCTTCTTGCTCGCGCAATTCCCCAAAGTGCGAGATCTTCTTCCATGTTTCCTTTTGTTTTGGATGACCGAGATTTACTTCAGGAGTTCAGGCTTCGGGCCTTTAGGAGTCCTTCACTTATTCAACTTCTTCTTGCTTTCTCCCAGAGTATAAGATTTCCTAACATGTGTCCCCTGCTGAAATATCAATGGCCACGAGTGATTGCAAGCTCACAACTAGCAGATACTTTAATTTCCCTTCTTATCCCCGCAATGAAAAGATGCTCGTTCATAGCAAGATCAATATGCACCGTTGATATATTGATCTAGCAATATCAACGATCCTGAGAGATTGTGGGATCACAACTTGTGAAAACTTTAATTTGTATCCCGATCCCTGCAATGCCTCCCCACCATTGATTTCTCTTCGATGAGATCTAATGGTCGTGACTTAATCTTGCTGATCTTTCTCTCGTTCAAATCTTGCAGCTGAAAAATTGAATCTGATCGCTTGCCAATATTTTGAACCCAAAAAGGGTTTCGCTTGGATGCTTCCTGTGCAGACAACAGACTTGAATGACCTGCTTCCCTTGACAACTATATGTGATAACAAAAACCATGTTTGATTCCATAGAATTGTTTCATTGATTGAGAGTTGTTGGCAAATGCTCACCCCGCCTCTGATTGACACCTTATCGAGTTCGGGATGAGGTAGAGTTTATGTTTAAAATCTGCTTCAAACACATGGTGTGCGGGGTTTAATTCTTAGGTTTGAATTATTTGCCTCCATATAACAGTCTTGTGATAACCTGATTGACTATCTGTAATTGTGTGGGAGGCCAAAAAAAAATCTATTCCTAGCCTTGATTTGAGTTGTTTGAGCTTCTCCCAATCCCTTGCCTTTGCTTGTAGGTAGAGATAATTTAACTAATACATAAAGCATAAACAAAGGAAAAAGTACTAAACAAATGCACAACTTCAAATATTGGGAAGCCAACAGGTAAACCGCGGTCTAGTCTCTGAGCACAAAAATAAATCGCACAATGAAAACTATGAGAAAAACAAAAGCTCGAGATTTGTTTGGTTTTAGGCATGGGAAGGATCAATGTCTTAAAGGTAGAAAAATCAATTCATTTGGGATTATTGCATTAAACAGTTTTCACGTATGAAATTGTAAGGGATTTATAACAAATATGTCTTGTCAACCTTCACTTTGAATGCCAACATTGAAACCACATAAGATCTTGACACACAATGTGTACTCCATATTGATCCATGTATATTTACAAGTTTGAATTCTTTGCTTCCACTATAGAAATTTTGGACAAACTTGGTTCGCTATTCTCTAATTGTGTTGAAGGACAAAACAAATTTATTTCTTGTTGTTGTTTTGTGACCAAACCTTAGATGGAAGTTTCGAATGACACTCATATTTTACCAACTCTTATTTAGAGCCAGGTTTTAATATTATTTAAACTAGTTTCTTGTGATCTTCTCGCATAATTTTTCCTAACCAAGTGACATCCTCGTTCCATCCTCACAATGTTAACAAGTTTGCATCAAAGTCATTTTTGGAAAAAGAAAAGTCATGGGCACTTAGCTTGTATACTAGTCCTTTTTTTGAATTGTTTGCATAACATTAGGCATATGCCATATCTTCATAATTGTAATAAATCTAGAGGTGGTCATTTTAGTATTTTTTAGGTAAATTCATTCCTCTATTTTGGATCTGTTCTTTATTACATGAACTTTGGATCTATTCCTTATTATGCCATGAACTCTGGCTATTTTTTATTATTCCATGAACTCTAGTTGTAATTAGTCCTTGATGGTTAAAAATCCTTCCAAGTGAACTTGTAGACTTGATTTTTTTAATGTTTGTATAAGATATTCTCCATTATTCAATAACAAGTTAAAATGGTTTGAAAGAAATACAAAGGAATTGTGATTAACATTGGACAACAAAAACAATTTTGATGATAATGATAATACCTAGTTTGTTTTGGCTATTGATATCATGTAAGGGTGTTTTATTATATTTTGATACTTTGAAATGAAAATAATTAACATGTTTTTAGGATTATAAATATTTTCAAAGGATTTTACATTTAAAAAAGAAATATGATTATTTGGATTTGATACTATCATGGTCTACTGGTTAAAACATTGGTCTCTAAATTCAGTTTAAAGTTGTTAGAAAAACATGATCGTGGAGCAATAAAATAAAACAAATGCGGAAATAAAACACATAAGATACACAATACAGTAGAGACGCAGATACACATGGTTCACCCAGTGTGGGCTACGTCCACTAGAGAAATTGTTAGATCCTTCCTTTATTATTATCCAGCAAAATGAAGGGATACAACCTACAACACACTTGTTGTAACTTCCTTTTATTTCTCTCACAATCTCCTCTCTCATAATACAATATTCACACACATACTCAGTCGCAATACAATTCCCTCATGAAAAGAGTGTTTCCTACTTATCCAGATGGATATCGGTGGCCACCCACCTTTTCCAACTGGCTCAAAATAGTTTTCTAACAATTTTGACAATTTACTATTTTTAGCAGTTTTAACTTTCGGGGCCATTTTGAGGGCCTAAATGAATGTTTTTCATCATAAAGATCCTCAATGATATTCAAAAGAATTATTGATCCCCCAAAATGAATCTCCTCGACGATACCTTTCCAATGGGCTATCACACGCCTAAAACGGAGATCATATGCAAAAGTTACGACCCCGGGAAGTTGATGTACTAACTTACCCAAACGGGGCCCACATGACTTTTGGCACTTCATCTCCTAGGGTTAGGTTTTTGGATGTCTAGGGTTTTTATCATTCTTTTTTATTGTAAAAATGCCTTCAGAGCCTCATTGTAATTTTCTTCTTGCGAATGTGCACTGTCGTCACATCTCTTCTTAGAGATAAGCCGCCACCATTCTAGCAAGCTTGTTTCCGCTGCATTTTACAGTTTTAGCTTATTTCGTTATTGAATAGAAAGCTAGTTTTACTGTATCTCTGTTATTTTGTGTTAAGCACTTGTTAATAATATGTATTCATTTTTCTCTGTTCATAAAATCTGGATCAGTGGTATCAGAGCGGTCTACTCCTTGTCATCTTAATGCATGTTCCCAACAAGGTCGGAGTACAAAGAGTTGGGTCTCAAGCTTGTTTCTCTTTAGGAAAGAAGCTCTCGCATGCCCAAGCAACCTCCCATGGTAGCAGAAAAGAAAGATGACAGGACAAGAGATCCTTTCAAACTGTTGATTGAGGAAGCCCTCACGCATAGAGGAATGAGTGATGGATAGTTTCGCGCAAATCCTTCGGTGGCTACCAACAGGCGACGCATCTTCTTTGAACGGAGGTGCCGCCCCCTTCAAGGTACAAATAAACTTAGATATTCTTATATTTGAAGGTCAGATAGAAGTAGATGTTGTAGACAAGTGGTTGAATCTACTAGAAGGGTATTTTTATGTCCATAACTTTTCGAATAAAGAAAAGATTACTTTTGC
>JASDQU010711605.1:5685-20766 GCA_032191745.1 Picea mariana
CAATATTCGCCATCATGCATAGCTACAATACATTTTCCTCATAACAGAGGGTTGCCTTCTAGGGCAAAAAACCCTAACATAATTTCTACTATTAGATCTGTGACGTTATAATGAACAGTCCAAATTTACAATGAAATTACAATATACATTTACAAGGAATTTTTTCCTTCTAGGGCCCGCTTTCCCCCGGACCTCACAGAGGGGGTAATCCCCCTTTGCACTCACCCATGTGGAAGAGTGTACATACTTCTAGGGTGTAAATACTTCATGGAGTATAAACACAGTTGAAAACAAAAGAACTATGAATTAGGAAGATAATCAAGCTCCATAACCAACAACTTAATGTGGGTGTTCACCTTTCCACCCAACTATAGGATCATAGGAATTTACTCTTAGCACTCTGGCCACCCCCGTTCCAAGCCATGATACCACTAGTGATTTCTCTCTTTTTTCCTTAGGTCTTTTGCAAAATCTTGGAGGTCACTCTCCTTTTACCATAAGGTCAAACACAACAAGCTCCCCAAAAACTAATACTCAAAGTCCCGAAGATGAGTTTTTACAGCAAGATAATCATTTCATAGGCCATCGACACCAATGATCAACAGACTACTCCTAAGAAGATGAATATTACATAGTCTCCACAGATAGTGAATTTGGAGGAGGAAGAGCCCAGAGAACAAGTAAATCTAGATATGGTGGAAAGTGGCACTAGCACTGTAGAGGTTGAAAAGGAAAGAAAGCTCCAAAGTGAAGGTAGCTCAAGAACCTTTAGAAGCAAAAAAAACATCTTTGATAAAGCATCTAGAACAGCTTATCAATCTAAAGAATATTTGGCAAAACAATATTCTGAGAAAGGAAACATGGCTCTGGGTGAGATAAGGGATTTAGTCCCTAAAGTGGAAAATATTTCTCAGCACAGATCTTCTCTGTTCACAATAAGGGATATTGAAAAGAGGGCCTTCAACATTAAATTTGTAGATGAAGACAAAGTATCTGAGATCAAGATAAGGTATGACAACATCAGTGCTCCAGATAAGTTCAAATTCCATAGGAATACCAGTGATATGTTGTATTTGGATTACCTGAGTTTAAGCTTGAAGAATTCAAAGATGTCATCTTATGAAATGAAATTAGAAGGGAAGTTGAGGCAGGAAAAATCATCTAGCAGTGCTTGGTAGAATCAGGTCAATAGGTTGGAATCTGAAGGTCCCCAAGGGGTGAAATCCTCATTGGATGAAAAGGACAAATTAATTTAAAGCTTGAAGAAGAAATTGAAGATGTCTGCCATAGAGCATCCACAAAAAACAGAATTGGTTTCTCTAGAATAGGAAAATGAAACACTTTGTTAAGAGGCATTGGACTACAAATCTAGAGCATTGCAGCTAAAACAAGAAAAGGTGAGGTGGTCACAAGATCAGAAAGAATTGATAAACAGGGTTGTATTTGTATCTACTACTGTAGAAGCTAGGCCAAACACTAAATGACTTGTCCAGGCTATGCCACAAGTTACCCTGAAAGAAGGAGAAATCAATGGGTTGAAAGGAAGCATAGAGAAATTGAAGCAAGAAATGCAAGCAAAGGATGAAAGAATGGCTCAATTTCAAAAGGAGAATCAATCCTTGCAGGAAAGGATAGATAAGTTGAATATGAGATTAAGAGGCAAAGGCTTGTTGCAGGGAGCCAAGCATATCATCTAGGACTGTATAGATGTTGAAGCTGCCAATTTTAGAGTGTATTTGAATTTGATCAATGATAAAGACAACATAACCATCACAGCCAGAAGCAGGTGCACTATTGTGAATGAGACTTTAGCAAAGAAACCATCAGACTGGGCCCAAAATGCTATAAACCTTCTCAAATCCATTCCTACTGTAGAGCTTCATACTATTGGAGTTAAATATAGAACTACATTGATCATTTGGGTCGGGAGGGTTATTGCTAAACATAACCTACTGAAATCAGTCCAAACCACAGCAACACAGATGGAGCAAAGTGTGAAAGAGTTCAAGGATGTTTTTGAATAATTGTTTATTAAAGGCCTCCCACCATTTTTTGATGGCAAAGGAAAATTATATGATCAAGAAGAATACAACGCTCACCTCACTCAGTGTAGAATGGATCACTCCAAGTTTGAAACCTTGGAGGAAAATATGAAAGGAGCAACCCTGGTTGACATCTAATTATAGATTTTGAGATTCTAAATCAGTTCAAAGCAATGAAAATTGGATTACTAGTCATGACATATGCCTCCTACATTGACCCAAAGATCCTGATCAAAGAAATGATGGATTATGATATCCCTTCTGACTTGTAATGGAAGGAGATAGTACGGTTGGGTAAGGCAAAGTGCAGTTTTCCAGGGTCCACTAAATGATATCCAGGTGTCACTGAAGATGGAAAACCATGTGGAAGATCAAAGCAGAGAAAGTCGTGAGGGAAGAAACTGAGGCGTCAAAGGAATTGGAAGCCAGATCATGAAACATTTTCTTTCCAAATTATTGTAATCGGTTTCAAAAACCGAAAATGTCATTTGTAATCATTGTAATCAATTTTAGGAATTGAAACGTTTCATTTCAATTATTGTAATCGGTTTCAAACCGAAGGAACTCAAATTGTATAAGTGTTAGGGGTTCCAAATGTATTAGTGTTGGTAGAAGTGCAAGGGAATGATTTCAAGCTATTTAGAACTTGAATGTAATTTTTTGAAGCTGAATTGAATACACATGCAGAAGTCTTGAACTTTGGATGAAAAGATTCTAATGGTGGTGATCTGAGTTTTGTCTCATCTCTTTGTATATATTTCCCATATCTCTGATTTCATTTTCACTATCTTCTGTTTAAATTGGATAGTCAAAGGCCCAGAATTCATCTTGTGATGTTCTCGGTTGAATCAATTTACACTATGTTAATTTATTCCTAACTAATTCAAAGTTCATTTATTTAATGCTCTGATGCAGTTATATGTTTTCTTTTCTTCCTACACTCTACAAATTTACAAATTATAACTCAGATTTATCACCTCATTTATCCTTTATCCCTTGAATATTTCTATAGACCAGTTAGTACTTCCATTCATTTTCAGAAGTTTAAATCCATAGCCCTAAGTCTCCCTCCCCTTCCTTTCCAACAAACTTATAAAAACCCTCCAAAAACAATAAAACCTAGCCATTGATTGTCAAATAAATACCAAGTGACAGGAGAGAGCCCTCTCTGAGCTGAGCAGGCTAGTACTTCCCAGCTCTAAAGTTGGTTTGTAGGTTACCTCTGTCATTTGTTTTATCAGCCGAACAAATTTACAGAGTGATAACACCACCAAGCAAGGGATACTATCATGATCGCTCACTCTATCATTTAGCTCCATTTATCAACTTTATTAGAAAAAAATGTCTTGTCTCTCCAATAACCAGAACAACTTAATTTTTTTGTTCTTCTTTTGACTTAGAGAACCTAACGCAATATTCTTCTTTCAGAATGGTCTACAGACCCATTCTTGTGTCTCTTATTCTTCTCGAGTGTTTTTATCCCCCCCCCCGTGAAGGTTCTGTACCTATCCTATTCCTTTTGCCAAAAGGAAATCAGGTCAATCTAGGCCTGCAAGAGACTGCACTCTATGGTACTTCGGGTTAACAATTTTTTGTCTTCTCATCCAGGCCCTCCATGCTTCCATTCATTGGGGTATTTGGTTTTTCAACCACTAGTCCTTTTCGCATTAATTGATTTTTTCTTGGGATCGAGATGAGGCTTATTATTCCATATCAAATATTTTAGAAAAGAGGATTGGATTATCTTACTATGATGAACCCTCTCTCTAGGTTTCCTCACTCTTTCCTCTAGTGGTATTATGGTCGATACTTCAAGGATTCACCCCCATAGTCAATTGTTGGAAATATAAAAAATATTACATTTACATTGTTCACATTCCATGTCATGGTAATCATAAGTAATGATTAATTACAAGCTAGGGGAAACAAGGGTATTACAATCCCCTCCACCTTAAAAGGAACATTGTCCTTGGTGTTCTTTCTCAGTAACACCTGTCACTCCTTTTTCGTTCAGTTGCTTCAACAATATTTATCCTATTTCTTGGTGAGGTCCTTTATAGACCCTTGGCCTTTGCCACCTACCTACAATAATTTTGGATAACAAACATATTAATCAAAATTTCATGCAAAAACATCTTAATGATGTTCAAAATTCCAGAGGAAATTTTTCATAATCCAAGACAATACTTATATGTGAAGTTCATGGATATGCATCCATATGGTTGTCTCATTAACTTGGATCATTATTTTCCTTGACATACCCATTGTGTGCATGATTCTAATCAAAAGTTTAATCAATGTGCCACTTTCCATGGTCACATTTACACACATTGCACCATTTCATTGATTTTTTGTATTATTACTTTTTACATTAGGTACTTTTCCTTTGTGGGTTGGAACTCAACCAACATTTTACCAAATGGTTCCTTTACACATATTTGTTTTTATATCAAGACTATTGTTTTACTCCTTCAGTTGGTTATGATCTCAAATCAACATACATGAAACTAAAAATTTCACATGAATGCATTCAAGCACTCTTCCTTCATTGGTAATCAGGGTGCCAACACTCATGGACATCCAAATTCTCTTTTCTTTAACACCTCTACAATTCAGGTAGAGTATTGGAAGGTCCTCCTTCCTTAATGGGAAATCCATTGTCTGCCCTCTTATGAAAGCACACATTTTCTTAATGCATTCAATTTCAACGTGCTACCTATGAGAACTTTTGTTCCCAATCACTCTTGAGTGGTAAATGTAACTAGGATGCTACTTATTCATGAATTATTTTTTTCTTTCAAGGAATCTAAATCATTCTTGACTGGCATAAATTTCCTCTCTTTATTATTCAAATTATTCTTTCCTAAATCTTACCCTGCTTGGATAGCATTGGCATACAACAACCACTCAAAATTATTTGCATATCATTTAGATAATAAAATACTTCAGAGGGGAATCTTACCAAATCCCTTAATACCTTATTCTACATAGGCATGAACACTTTTATACATGTTCTGGCTGTTAACAACCTCTCTAAAATTACCTCATCAGTGGTGCTTAATGGAGACTTTTAAAGTCCCTTCAACAAATTTCAACAACAACCTTCTCATATTTATCTTCTTCTTGAGGTTGTCCATAACTAGTAATTGTCTTTCCTGTAGCATCCTCAGCAACCAACTAGGCCATGCCAACCAATAATTCAAACTTTGATACCAAATTAAAACATACAATTACTCTGCAAATGCAATAATTCATACAAAATAATAATAGAAATACACATGCAACATACACA
Organism: Picea mariana; assembly: GCA_032191745.1. Classification (NCBI taxonomy): domain Eukaryota; kingdom Viridiplantae; phylum Streptophyta; class Pinopsida; order Pinales; family Pinaceae; genus Picea; species Picea mariana. The sequence goes on from JASDQU010711605.1 coordinate 11,020, forward strand.
GGAAAAACCCATAAAAATAAACACATAAATAATAATGCAACACATAATTTAACACACAATTGACACTTATATTGATAAAAATATCCCCAATAGACTGTCCATGTTCCTTCCATCCTTATACCACACTGCTCAAAACTCTCAGTAGTGGGTCACCCCTGAGCTGGGACTAAATGCCACCCCAGTAAAGGAACTCCTAACTACGCTAATGTATCTCAAACAATAGGAAACATTCAGTCATAGGTGCCAACTTACATTAACAACCAACATTCCCTCATTTCCCACATGTTTGTCCCACCCCAAGAAGTGTGCCCCTTCTCTTCTCAACAGTCCCTTGACTACCCCACTTCCTTTTTGGGGCTTCAGCAACAGACCGAACATGAAGTCTCAGAGCCCTGTAGCTGTAGTTTGGCACCTTCAGGAAATCAATTCCCAACAATTCTCTCACCTAGAGAGAATTTCTCATGGCCCTGACAACCTGCCTCTTCAATATGGTACAGGTACAATTATAGGTATAGGTATAGGTACAGTGACAGTAGCAAGAAGGTATGAAGGATAGATAAATGAATGAATGAATGATGATGGAATGATGGAAAATGAACTAAGCCCAAACTATATGTATGCATGTTCCCAACTTGACACCTATCATGTTGAGAACTATCTTGGCCCACTTGTCCCCATCCTTAGAAATTAGGATAAAATAATTAACCATACTTTATACTTTAAGGAATATTAATATAATATTACTTTTGGCTTAAGCTCCCAAGTTTATCCCCTTATCCTTAGCTTTTATCCCCCTTTCCCTAACTAGTGGAGTTTAGTCCCCCATACTCTTTTACATGGTTGGTCTGCCACAGTTATGTGTTTTTCATTAATATTTGTGTGTGATTTACATTTATAATACAAACATACTTTCCCTTTTCTATCTAGGCTCACCAGATTCAAAAACATGAACATATACACAAAGGCTCTCTGGCCCCAAGATCACACGCCTAAGTTGTTGCACGCGGTATCCTAGGATGTGCACACTTCTTCTTTTAGTGTGTAGCGCATATGCGTGCTATATTATGGAAGGTGTTTACAAAACTAATTCTAAGACTTGATATAAACAACTCACGAACTTATATACATATGCACATTTATATTTACATTCATAGTTGGGGTTTGGCCTAGGGGTATTACATTCCCCTCCCCATTATTTATGCATTGTCCTCAGTGCAATATATACACATATACAACCAAAAATTCAAAATATTCAAAAATATGTGGGTATTCTACCCACATAGCATCCTCGTGCTCCCAAGTTGCATCTTTAGGACCGTTCCAGGTCCATTGGAGCTTTACTAGCCCTATGGTTCTATTATGGATCTTCTTGATATTCCGGTTCAATATCCTCACCAGATGCACTTGAAATGCGCCTTCTTTCTCCACCTGAATCACATTCCAATCAATGACATGATTAACATAAGGTATATACTTTTTGAGAAATGATACATGGAATACGTTATGAATAGACATTGATGCAGATAAGGAAAGCATGTATGCTATATGCCCAATCCTCTATAGGATTTCAAATGGCCCACAATAATGAGCTGCCAACTTTGAACAATTTCCTAACTTTAGGGAACTTCTATTGGCCTTTAGTTTCAAGAACTCATGGTCACCCACTTTAAATTCTTGGTGCATTGTGCCCTTATCAACATAGCTTTTCTGCCTATCTTGGGAAGCCTTTAAATTCTATTTTATTTTCATCATTTTCTCTTCCATTTCCCTGAGTAATTATGGCCCAACCACTGCTCTATATGTTGAGTTGTCCCATCTTACTGATATGTTGCACCTTCTTCCATAAAGTTCCTCAAATGGGCTCATCTTTAGAGATGATTGGTACCCATTTTTATAAGTATAGGTAGTCTTCCCATTTTGATGGTTTATCCATCACATACATCCTCAACATATCCTCAATCACTTGATTCACCCTCTCTCTTTCCCCATTTGACTCTGGATGATAAGTTGTGCTAAAATTCAAATTTGTTCCAAATTCCTTGAATAATCCTTTCCAAATATTTCATGTAAATTTTGGATCTATGTTAAACACAATTGTCTTGGGTATACTATGTAGTTGAGTAATTTCTCTCATATAAGTATCAACAATGTTGGTTGCCTTGTGAGTGAGCTTTACTGGAACAAAATGGACAAATTTAGTAAACTTATACACCACTTCCATGATAGAATCATGTTACTTGTTTGTTCTGGGCAATTTGGTGATGAAATCCATTGTTACAACTTCCTATTTCCACATAGGAATGGGAAATGGTTGTATAACACTAGTTGGGTGTCTATGCTTAGCCTTGACCTCTTGACACTCCAAACATTTCGCAATAAAATCAACAACTTCTTTCTTCATGCCTAGCCAATAATATTAGCTCATGACAACTGCAATAGTTTTATGATAACCTGGGTTCCCAACATAAGGTACATTACTCATTTCTCTCAATATCCTAATTTTCAATTCTTGGGAATTTTGCACATAAATTATACCCCTGTACATGAGAATTTCATCATTTTATAGTTTATAGTCTTCAATTTTCTACTGCAAAATACCTTCTTGTAATTTTGTTATTATTTCCATGTATTGCAAATATGATTTTGCAGCCTCTAAGATTTTGACTTTCAAATCTGATTGGTACATGCTAATGGCTATAGCATGCAACTCATGCACCCTTCTACTAAGTGAATCAACCACCTTTTTCTCTTTCCCTTTGATATGCTTTATATCAAAGTCACTTTCACTGAGGAATTATAACCACCTGCTTTGTTTGGCATTTAGAGTTGGTTGTCCAAAAAAATATTTCATACCACTATGGTCTATCTTCAACTTGAATTTTTCCCCATGAGGTATTGCCTCTACATCTTCAAGGCATGCACTATGGCTTCCAACTCCAAATCATGTGTAGCATAGTTCCTTTCATGCTCCTTCAACTTCCTCGATTCATAGCATACCACATACCCATTCTAACTAAGGACTCCACAAAGCCCTTCTTTACATGCCTCATTGCATACAATGAAGTCTTTATTTGGGTCAACAATCCTTAGTATTGTATCACTTGTTAATAAATGTTTCAAGTGTTGGAAACTCTTTTCACAATCCAATGTCCACTGAAACTTCACACCCTTCTTTTGCAAGGAAGTGATTGGGTGTGAAATCTTTGAGAATCCTCCAATAAATCTCCTATAGTGGCATGAAAGGCCCATGGATGATCTGAGCTCTGTCACATTCCTTGCTTTTGGCCATCCTTCAATGTCCCTTATATTTTTTGGGTCCACTGTTATTCCTTCCTCCGAAATAATATGGCACAAATAATGAATTTTGTTCTAATAGAATGAGCAATCGCTCAATTTGGAATACAACTCATGCTCCCTTAATACTTGTAATTCCATCCTCAATTGTTGTTCATTCTCTTCTTCATACTTAGAGTATATAAAAATGTCATACAAAAAGACAATGACAAACATATCTAAGTATTATTTGAAAATACCATTCATTAAACACTTGAAGACAACTGGTGTATTTGATAATCCAAATGGAGCCAATGTGAATTCATAATGGCCATACCTTGTTCAGAAGATATTATTTCCGATGTCTTCTTCTTTAATTGTTACCTGATGTTAGCCTGACCTGAGATCAATCTTTGAGAACATCTTTTCATCGTTCAGTTGATCAAAGAGGTCACCGATCCTTGGAAAATGATACTTGTTCTTCATAGTTACCTTGTTCAACTACCTGAAGCCAATGCAAAGTCTCATTGTTCCATCCTTTTTCTTCACAAATAATACTGGGGCACCCCAAGGTGACACACTTGGGTGTATATACCCCTTCTTCAGAATCTCTTCAAGTTGCATTTTCAATTCCTTCAATTCTGGTGTACTCATCCTGTAAGGGGTATTAGATAATGAGGTTGCTCCAGACATTATATTGATGGAGAAACCAATGTCTCTTTTAGGGGGTAATCCTGGTATTTCTTTAAATACATCTTCAAACTCTTTTAGGAATGAATAATGTTCAATATGTGGTACCTTATCTTTAGGTTTCTCTTCCATATGTGCTAAAAATATTTGACACCCTTTTATGTAACTTTTTTTCAGCTGCAATGTTGAAATTTATCTGACAGTTACCACCCTGGGAATTCCCTGTACTATACTTAAGTTCCCTTCCTCATCCAAGTGAGTAAATTCCTTACTATAACAGTGTAGGAAAACATTATGTTGGTCCAACCAATCCATACCAATAAGGAAGTCATAGGAACCTAAAGGTATGATGTTCAAATCTACCCTGGTGCTGAGTCCATTCATGTACTTTGGGAATGCCTTAACCATCTCATTTATTTTTCTTTTAGCTCATTTATCCAGCTGCACAAACCAAGATTTTTCAAGCTTTCTTATTGTAAAATGAAATCTTTCCACGATCTTAGGATCTATATAACTATGACTAGCTCCTAAATCAATTAAAATAGCAATGGTTTGGTTGTTTATCTTACCTTCCACTTCAATCATATGTGAATGAAACTCAACTTGCTTGTTTTCCAGGTCTATGTAGATCCTAGGTACATTTATGCCCATGTCCTCCACTGTATTAGCTTGTTGTACATTGTGAACAATACTCACTTTTTCACCTCTGTGAGGACAATCTTTGTACATATGATGTCCCCCACAACCCCAACATTGAATAGGTGGTTTCCTTGGCCTTTGCCTCTTTGCCCCACTATCTCGGTCATTCTAGGTTCTTTAAAAGATGGCTATCCCTGGGAATTATTTCTAAAGAATGGTGGCTTAGTCCCCTTCTTACTATGTTTTGTATTGGTTTTCTTCTTGTCTTCCAAATATTTTTGGAAAGTTGGCCTTCCTTTATGTTGATCATAAAGGAATTTAGCTCACCTTATGGTTTCCTCCAATGTTTTAGGATCATCATATTGTATCTTTTCATTGACAAATGATGGCATCCCACTCAAATACCTATGAATCTTAACTGCCTCATCCTTGATGAAAGAAACATACTTCAACAACTCTAAAAACCTCCTTTCATATTCATCTATGGTCATACTCCCAAGCTTCAATTCTACTCAAAATTTTAACATGCCCATAATTTTAATCTAGCTCCATGATTTTGTTCTATGGTTCAATATATTTCTTTAGACTTCTCCTATGCCTTAATTTTATTTTGGAGAAGAAAGTTATGGCCCTCTAAAGTTAATCGGGTCTTAAAATTTACCATCCATTGTTTGTCCTCTAACTTCCTCATCAAATCTTCGTTTGACGAATGGTTTACACCATTAGAAATATCTCTCTAGGCTCTTTCATTTGAGATGAAAATACAATGTACCTTGGTATACTCTATTCTCATGGATTTTGAGTAGCTAAAAACATTGTTTAGGGATTCAAAAACACGCTACAAAAAGATGACCTTCAAATGGTATAAAATGTCGTAGAAATTCACTAGTTTTCTATTGTTGTAGACCATCCAAACGACTTTGCGTGCACCATTTTGAAAATATAAACCCATATTTAGCATGCTCAACAACACCATAAGGTAGCACATTCTCCACACACCTATGACCAATGTAGACCACTTCTTTGTTGCGCCAATATCTGGTGTGCACTACTTTTGTGTTGCGCACCAATATCTACTACGCACAATTTTGGTTCATGTACTAAAACTATTGCACCTAATTTTTGTGTCACATGGTAATATTTTGCACGCATTGCACTCTACGAGCCACACCATGCCAAGGTTTAGTGTGCTCACACCGCGCACCAGTACTTCACGTGCACCATTAATTAAACTGTCATGCGGTGTGAATATTCAGCATGCATGCACTGCATACCAACATTATGCGTGCACCAACAAAGTTTCTTTGCACTCTACCAGTTTTTAGCATGCAAACCACATGCACCAATATTATGCATGCACCACCCAATCTGCACCAAGCAATGCTAAATTTAGTGCGCACATCTGCACACTATTATTTTCCGCGCTTCACTAGCTTTACTCTGCGTAGCACCAAATTTAAGTGCGCACACTCGAACACCATTACTTTTTGTGCATTGCCAACTCTACACTGCGCATGGCCAAATTTAAGTGCGCACATCCACGCATCGTTATTTTTTGCGCATTACCAAATCTGCACCACGCAATGCCAAATTTAAGTTCGCACACCTAGACACTGTTACTTTTTGCGTATTACCGACTCTGCACTACGTAGCGCCAAATTTAAGTGTGCACACCCACTCACCAACATTTTTCCATGCATCCCAACTTGTACTCCGCAGTTCCAAATTTTAGCATGCACAACTGCGCACCCTTATTTTCCACACATCACAAGCTTTTCACTATGCATCATGCATTTTTAGTGCATACAGTTGTGCACCTTCATTTTTCTGCGCATCAATTCCTCGTGAATTTCGCTTCAGAAATTGGGGCTTTACCAAAAAATTTCCCAATTTTCACCATGGGCATTCTGCAACTATGAAATTTGTTCAATTTCACTTCGATAACATGAATTCAACCTCTGCAACAACAAATCGTTGCTGGTTGACATTCCTGGTAAAAAATTTCGAAATTCATTCACAGATTGAGAGTTTATTAAACCAATCTTGCTCCAGCTATCATGACTTCCATGTAACTTCAAATTTGAACAATTCCAAATCTGAATTTGCTAGAACAGATATTAAATTAAGAATATCTCACCACTTGGACAAATTTCTCAAATTTCCCATGAATTTAACAACAGAAATTAGGGCTTTCCCAATTCCACGCAATTTCTTCTGATTTTTACCATGGACACACTGTAACTTGAAATTTGTCCACTTCAAAATCAATTCTCTATGAAATTTTTCTTCAACATTCAACTTGCTCAGTCCATCCAGGCTCAATGTTGAAAACTAGAGCTCTGATACCACATTGTAGTATCCCCAACAACCAATTGGGACATGCCAACCAAGAATGTGAACTTTGATACCAAATAAAAACACACAAATACTTTGCAAATAAAATGATTCATACTAAATAATAATAGAAATACACATGTAGCATACACAAGAAAAACCCATAAAAATAAATGCATAAATAATAATGCAACACATAATTTAACACGCAATTGACACTTATCTTGATAAAAATATCACCAAATATGTGTAGACCTTCCACGTTCCTCCCATCCTTAGACCACACTACTCAAAACTCTCAGCATTAGGTCACTCATGAGTTGGGACCAAAAACCACCCAAGTAAAGGAATTCCTAACCAGGCTGATGTATCTCATAAAACAGGAAAAACTCGGTCACAAGTGCCAACTCAAACTAACAGCCTACAATACCTCATTCCCCACATGCATGTCCCACCCCAAGAAGTGTGCCCCTTATCTGCTCAAAAGTCCCTCAATTGCCCCACTTCCTTTATGGGGCTTCAACAATATGTCAAAAAGGAAGTCTTAGAGCCCTGTAGTTGCATTATGGCACCTTCGGGAAATCAATTTGCAACAATTCTCTCACCTAGAGAGAATTTCTCATGGGCCTGACAACCTGCCTCTTCAACATCTGATGGGCCTGACAACTTGCTTCTTTAGTCCCACTCCTAAGCTAGCCAGGTACAGGTACATGCACATTGACAGTAACAGGAAGGTATGAAGGAAAGATGAATGAGTGAATGAATGATGATGGAATGATGGAAAATGAACTAAGTCCAAACTATATGTATGCATGTTCCTAGCTTGACACTTGTCATGTTGAGAACTACCTTGGCCCACTTGTCCCCATCCTTAGAATTTAGGATAAAATGATTATCCATACTTTATACTTTAAGAAATATTAATGTAATATTCCTATTGGCTTAAGCTCCCAATCTTAGCCCCTTATCCTTAACTTTTATCCCCCTTTCCCTAACTAGTGTAGTTTAGTCCCCCATACTTTTTTACATGGTTGGTTTTTCACAGTGATGTAATTTTCATTAATATTTGTGTGTGATTTACATTTATAATAAAAAAATACTGTCCTTTTTGTATCCATATTCACTAGTCTAAAAAACATGAACATATACACAAAGGCTCTCTAGCCCCAAGATCATGCACTCAAGTTGTTGTGCATGGTATCCTAGGATGTGCACACTTCTTCTTTTAGTGCACAACGCATATTCAAGCTATATTATGGAAGGCTATTAAAGTCCTAACCCTCACATAGGTAGAACAATATATTTGGATGTAATAAAGGTCAATATTAATAAAGCCTTGCAATGAAATAAAATAAGTCGAATATAAGAAGACCTGATAGACGCTTCCACTTCTAGAAGGATCTTCCTCTAGATGCTTCTTTTGATAGAAATATTTAGTATAAATAGGAGTTCAGGGTATGAGAACCCTAGATTGGAGATTATTGTAATAGAGCTCTGCTTGACTAGAGGTTGCCCCCTCGAAGAGGGTCGTGAACATTGCTCTCAGAATCGAAGTGTTATATATGTTGTTATTCTTATATCATTTCAGTGTTATTGTGGTGATTGTTCTGGTTATATTACTGTTATTCTGCCATTTCTAGCATTTTATTTTTGTTCTGCATACTTTTATATCTGATATATTACAAGTGGTATCATAGAACTTTCCTTGGTAGAAATTGTGGGTATATTTTTTTTCCAGGGTAGAGATGTATTCTGGCGTCTTTAAGCCATAGAGATCTATCGTTGAGGGAGTCATACACCCGCGGTTGAGGGATTCATACATGCAGGAAATACAAGTGGTTCTCAAGTGCACATATGTTGGCCACCCTTGCAACCCTTGCTGGTACCCCTTTGAGTGGTAGCGCATTAGACAACACCTGTGTGCGGATTGACCTATATTTCCTGAAGCCCTCTTTAGATAAATTGATTGGTCTCCTGACTGCTATAGTGCCACCAAGAATATCACTCGAGAAGATACTCTCTAGTACCTGGGTAGTCGGGTAGTACGGCTAAGGGTACGATCTATCCTCCTTAGTTATTGCCCAGAGATATTGGGCCGAGTACTACTGTTGGACCCCACATGTATATTAGATAGCTATAGCATAGGGAAAACCCTTGTCTGTAGAACCCTTGAATACCTAACCCTTGGGGACAACAACATAAACAAATCAAAACAAACAAGATCTATTATTGCACAATTGTGTCCAGGTTTCCAAGTAACTACACATTTCTTCCTGGTTAATAATTTGGGCATTTCATCACTACAATATTCTTCAGACCGGAGTATAACTTTGCAGGTGTAAAAAAACAAAAAAAAAAAGTATGGAAATTTTTTTCACCATTATTTGAGACCTATTCCATTGGATTCATCTATTCACCCTTATCACATTCATACATATCATTTTTTGGCAAAAGTTTTGACCCCACCCGCCTCTTTTCGGTTCCCTCTTCCTCATGGACCATACACATAGAAAAGACTTGGAATCTCACTTCAATGTCTTGCAATCTAGTCTCACCAAGACCCAACAAGAAGTGAAACAACTGAGTGCCAATATTGTCGTCATCAATACAACTATGCAGTCCTCAATGGAGGAAATCAAACAAGACCTAACCACCCATCTTGAATCTGTCTTTTTGTCACTCTGCACGAAGCGTCATATCCCTACAGATAACCCTTCCTCTGACTCACCCCCACATAATGAATGTGAACATTCATCTAATTCCCATAACATTCAACACCATCACTTTCAACGTGACCTACGCCTTCTGCAG
>JASDQU010711606.1:15106-26403 GCA_032191745.1 Picea mariana
TTACTACAACACTAAATGCTTTTGGAATTGAGCATATACAGTGCGTGGCTATCTTTGAAACAAAAGACTTCCCTAGGTTGATAATTTATGTTTCACTTAGTTGTTTAAAATTAATTAAGCAATTATAGTGACCAACATCAGGGTCGTAGAACATGATGCATGGAAAAATGTCTTTAAAACCAAACAAGGATTATTTGAGTGGTTGGTTATGTCATTTGGGCTTTGTAATGCTCTGACAACTTTCATGCATGTGATGAATGATGTATTTGGGCATTTCCTAGATGACTTTGTGATTGTTTATTTAGATGACATTCTTATTTTTAGTGGGACTTGGGATGAAAATGTGATGCATGTAAAGAAAGTATTGGATACTTTGCAAAGAGAAAAGTTGTATGTAAAATTTTCTAACTGTGAATTTGGAAAGACTGCACTTGTGTACTTAGGTCATATTGTAGGAGGAGGACAATTAAAAATTGATCTTCCAAAATTGATGTAATTGTAAATTGGCCTGAGCCAAAAAGTGTAAATGAAGTTTGAATCTTCTTAGCTGCAGTCCAGTATTGGAGGAGATTCATTTCCAACTTCTCCTTTATAGAAGCTCCTTTTCATGCCTTAACCAGTGTGAGGAACACTTTTCAATGGGAATGAAAGAAAAAAAAATCTTTCGACACTTTGAAGGAGAAGATCAGTACCGCACCAGTATTAGCACTGCTGAATCTTCAACAGCCTTTTGAGATCGAGATAGATGCCAACAAATACACCATGGGTGCAGTATTGATGCAATATTGTAAGCCTATCTGTTACCACTCTGAAGCATTTAACCAAGTTGTTGTTAACTATCCTACATATGATAAATATTTGTATGCATTAATCCAAAGCATAAATAAATGGAAGCACTACTTGTTAGGGAAAGAAACAATCATACATACAGATCATCAACCCTTACAGTATCTCCAAGCATAGACCAAATTGCAACAATCTCGACACTACAGATGGATGGGTTTTCTACAACAATTTCATTTGGTAATCAAGTACAAAAAGGGTACAAGTAATANTCCTATTGTTGCTTCTATTATTTTGAAGAATGCTTCTTTATCTCATGATAGCTATGTATAACAATATGCCATCGATGAAGATTTTAAAGAAGTATATGAGAAGCTAACCCATGGTGCACAGGTAGAGAACTATTGTCAAAACTACTCTACCATCTTGGAAATCTATGTATTTCTACAAGTGAACGAGTCCATGTAATATGAGAAGCTCACACTTCTCTTGTGTCTAGGAATTTTGGGGTAGAAAAAACTATGTCTCATTTGCAAAGGTTTTGTTACTGGCCTCAAATGAAAGCAATTGTAACTAAATATGTAAATGGGTGTGTGATGTGTTCTACTTGTAATCCCACTAATAGAAAACTGGGGCTATACTCACCACTTCATTTTCCATCCCATCCATGGGAAAGTATCTCCATGGATTTTGTAGGGGGGTTACCAATGACCAAAGGGGGTCATGACTATTTGTATATTGTAGTGGACAGGTTCAAAAAGATGTGTATCTTAATGCCATGTAAAAAGCAAATCACTACTGAGCAGACTACTAATCTCTTCTTTCAACATGTTTGGGTTCACTTTGGGTTACCCAAATCCATTGTCTCGAATCGAGATACTCGATTCCTTGGGTACTTTTGGACTAGCTTATGGAGGATTATGGACACCAAATTGAAGAGGAGCATTGCTTTCCATCCACAAACCAACAGACAGACAGAGGTGGTAAATAGAAAAGTGGTACTTTTTCTTTGAGGCTACTGCAACAATGATCCCAAGTTATGGGATGAATAGATACCCTATGTACAACATGCTTACATATGAGATTTACATTCATCCACTCAGAGTTCACCTTTTGAGACATGTTTTGGGTACTTGCCCAAGGTTACTTTGGATTTGATGTATGGGAGATATGTTTATGTGAATGAATAACGAACAGAGGAAAGAGACCACAAGTTCATCCATAGGATCCAACAAATACACCATGCATTCAGGGAACAATTGGAGAAAAGTCAAGCACAGTATAAAGCTCGGCATGACAAGCATAGGGTTGATCATCAGTTCTAGGTTGGAGACCGGGTATGGCTTCACATCAACAAGGAGATATTGAAGGGTGAAGGAAAGAAACTCAAGCCCATTCATTATGGAACTTTCACTATCTTGGAGAAAAGTGGTTCTAGTGTTTTTTGTCTAGATATTCCACCTTATATGCAGATTTGCTTAGTTGTGAACGTTGAGAACTTGAAACTTTTTGAGCCTCCCATGATCATGGATCAAGATGAGGAAGTTTCAATACCTTCAGTTGACAATTTTGCACCTGAGTACTTGGATGAGTTACATGAAGATATCATCTTGGACATGAGGACGAGGACTTCACACAGGGGTGATGTTGATTATCTTCGGGTAGTCTTAAAGGGAACACATCCAAGCAAGGAAAAGTGGATAGAGAAGGATGAAGTGAGGGGACTCTTCCCTCACTTACCTTTTTATTGATGAAATATTTTGGTGGTCCAAAAATCTCTTAGTGGGAAGGTGTGGTCCAAAAAGGATCCATAGAAGGCTAAGAACAACTCAAAATTCGCAGAGGAAACTCAAGACACTCATAATGGCTTCAGCAGACAGAGAAAGGACAAAAATTAAAAGTTCCAAAAACTTAGTAAAATGATATTATCGCAAAGCATGTGTCACAATATTTCTAATGGTGCAAACAACTCGTCAAACAGAGTTATGGATTGAAAGATATTCACAGTCAAAGTTTGGTCAACCTAGCCTAGTCAGCAGGGGATGAGACAACATCTGTACAAAACATGTGGTAGGAGTAGGAAGGTGACACATGTCATGCTGACTTAAGCATGGTTACATGGTAGCACCAAAGGCTGCCACGTGTCACCCAGTTTTGGCACTTACAGGCCGATCTGTGGACCAATAGGATCGTGCCACGTGGAAGTCTGTATGGTCCGTACATTGATGTGGCATGATGATGTGGCATAGTGATGTGGCATGATGACATGGAATAGGATGATGTGGCCCAATGAGAGGCTACCACATGGCCTATGGGGCTGCCATGTGGTAGGCGACAAAAGCACAAGGATAGCCCGTGTTCAATTTTAGAAAAAAATTATGGATTGGCGGGTCTGCCAAATCTTGCATACCACACCGAATCCAACCATGTAATATTCATTAGAACCCTAGATAGAGTCCCCACCAAAATTGGCATAACGAAAATGTATATATATAACATATGGTTCAACTATATAGCCAAAAGGGGGAGGCTTGCGGGTTTGACCCCGAGAGCTCCTCCCCACTCTGCGCCTTAACATTCATGCCCAAACCAATGGACCAATGGTCTGTGCTTGGTATTGAACACCGACCATATTAATTATATGTTGATTTCAACAAGGCCTGGGAGGAAGGCACGCATACGATACAACCTTTTGGGCACACAATTCTATGCAGTCTAGTCATTAATGCAGGTTGTAGAGGGGCACAAAAACTGAGATGAATTTTGTCTTGGGCTTGGGAGTGCCAGAGTTGAGGCATGCAGACAGTCATTTTTGGGTAATTCGACGCCATGAATTCAATGATGCTTTCTTTTTTCTGATCTTAGCATTATTTCTACAACTTGATTTCAGAATGAGGTATACTTATGTATTTTTCCAAATTCTTTTGTTGAGTTAATGAAAGAGCCTACCCATTTGAGAGTAGGACCCAGAGACGTAGTCCACCAGGGATGAACTCCATTATCAAGTTTTTGTGTTCAGATTTGATGCTTATATATCTTCATTTTTTATCTTTTCCTTCTTTAATGGTGCACTTTAATTTATGTGCATTTAATGCAATTCTTTATAATTCACTTGATGAAAAGATCTCGGATCAATATGACACCACAAGATGGGAAATATGAGAGGGTATAAGGGGGTTTATGCCTAAAACAATCTACCTTATGTTACCTTCAACCTTCAACCATTTCAAAATTTGAGTTTCAAATTTAAAAGAGGTTAAGAGGAGTGGAGGAAACAAATTTCTCAGTCTAAGCCATCTTTTCCTAAAAACTAGCAATTTTTCCCCCTTACATTCCTAGAACTAGGAAATAAGTTGAATTGAAATTCTCTTGCCATCAAGATTGCATGGAAATTTCAAATGGGGAGGAAGAGGTGGTTGGAAAGGAGGAAGGATAAGAGCTTTAGAGGGTTAGACAACAAAAAAAGAGAGAAAAAGTCTATGATATATCAAACCAACCATGAAAATAAAGTCATAAGAGATCTAGAAAGCCAAGAGCCAGAATAATTTCTATTGGATTTGAGGGACATCAACCTAGACAGTTTCTTTCACAAACTAAATAACACTGGAGAGAGGTTACTTCTAAGGGACTATGTAAGGTACCAGGTCTATTATAATATCATAGAAACCAAAACAATGTTGAAAATAACAGTGGAACCACACAGTATATAAAACCACAACACCAAAATAATACCTTTATTGATAGGAAACAATGTTTAATTGCCTCTTCAAGGGGGAAACATTTAGCAGAGCAACGCTCTATTATAATAATTCTCAAGAAAAAACTTATCATGTCTCCTACTCTTATTTATACTAATTATATATTCTAAAGAACCTTCTTAGTGGAAGATATTTCTAGAAGCGGAAGCTTCTATTAGGTCTTCTTACATTGACTTTTTCTCATTTATTAAATAGGCCTTATAAACTAATGTTGGACTTTATTACATGGAAAATATAGTATTCTACCTACATGAGGGGTTAGGGAGGTTAGGTCCCTAACATGTCCTCCCCCTTGAAAACAACCTTGTCCTCAAGACTTGAGATGAGGAAATTGTTGCAGAATAGTAGCAAAATCCCAGGTGGCATCTTTTGGAGTTGTATCTTTCCATTGCACTAACACTTCCTGGATGGTGCACTGACGGGGATGAAGTTCACATTGGTCCAATATTGCTTGGGGATGTAACCAAATGGAACCTTCTTCATCCAACTCAGGGATATGGGTTTGAGTTTGGCACTTAGTTCCAATCACTTTATTTAAGCATGAGACATGGAAAACATGATGGAGCTTAGAATCACTATGTTATCACATGAATTTGTCATGGGTCTTTTGTCCCTTAGGTTTTAATTTGTATCCTTTAGTCTTTAGGTTTTCTTTATTTTTCTCTTTTTGATTTTCTTAGGTTAGTCTACACAAATAAATACTTGGGTTTTTGCTCACATTTTTGGCCCACACATATGGTTATAGCCTAGGTTCATTTTATGGTTTATATCTTTGACTCATCTTTTGACTTGACACCAAGCATTATTGACCCCATGATCCTAACAACCTGACAAGTCACTCCATCCACTCATTCTCTTTATCCTTTCCATGTTGTCCCTATGTTAGTTAAGGAGTCAAATAAAACTTTGAAAAGGGCGTTGTCAACTCACTAGGCGTTTCCGTAGCACACCTTTGTCCTTATGCTCCTTTACCATCATTCACCATCATCAGCTGATGTCATGTCTTTCATTGTTTTCAACACCCTTGTCTTCAAAAGGAATATTGAGATTTGGTCATTTACGAGGTTGGTAATTTTTTATCAATTTGAAATTTTCCTCCTAAGCTCGGTGCTGCTGAAACCACTAGTTCAGACAGAGCTTTAGATTGCACTATGAGATCAACTGTTCGATCTAAATTGGAGGCTGATGTGGGTGTAATAATTCCATAGCTTGATATAGATCTTCCACTCCTCAGCCATAACCTCCAAGTATTTTGTGAGCCTTTTTAGCTGCATGGAAAAGTGTTAATATACCCCTGCCTTATCTTTTGGTAGTGTCTGGTGTTGCAGGATGCATCTTCTCCAACCTACTAGCCTCTGTACCTCTTCTGCCATAGAATCCATAGCCATTTTCCAAATGAAATTTTCTTATACTAAGGTCAATCCATTTTACTTCATAGATTTGAATGCCCATTTATTCAATTGGATCATGTGTCCACACTGCGCTACAAAAATCGCTGCCAAAACTACACTATGGATCCCTTGTCCCAGTGTTGCATTTTCCTTTTTATATCAGTGCCATCTTCTGTGTTCACAGATCCATGCATTAGCCTCCCTTATTCATTGTGTCATCCTACGTTTTTATCTCAAAGTCTGCTGGCAGTTAGGAGGATAGAAGCCCCTACGTTTTAAAGCTTTGATGACCTTGTATGGTGGCATTATGATAGTCTAAACCTGAACAGTGCATCCCTGCATACCTTTCCTCAGACTTTCTTTCCCTCATTTTTTTAAAACCATCAGACTAGCCTGTTGTTAATTCAAAAGCGAGTTGGAGGAAAATACGTGAAAGACTAACCATTAATCACCTTCAAACCTCATAGATATTTTCCTTTGTTTGGTTTTTTTACCCCTCGTAGAATTACAGTCTTTAATCCTCTATTTCTATCCATGGATACACCTCAAAGGAAGAAGTCTCACAAGGGAGGGAGTGTGGTCAGGAATGAGCCTTATGACATGCACCTGTTTGATGTTGAGCCTATGATCAGGGATGTTTTCCAAAGGGTTGGTTGCCTCTCTTTGTGTCAAAACATGCAGAGGGGACACCCTGAAGTAGCAAGGCAGTTTTCATTACACTTTGATGGCATTAAGACCAAGGTAGGAAACCTTGCATTTGAGGTATCTGAGGTCTCTATTGCAGCAACCACTGAGATACCCAAAACTGGTGAGAGGTGGTTCAAATCCATGATCCTCAATGCATCCTTTTCCAAGGATTTCCTCAAACTAGACTATCAGAAAGAAAATTTATCTAAGGGAGTGCCTAGGATCCACCTAGTTGAAGGCTTTGATAAAATGTTGAAGATTATCCAGACATATTTTACATGTGAGGGAAGATTTAACATGATATACCAGTATCACATAAGACCCTTGCTACATTTCATTGGTAAGGATTCAATGAATATCCCTTTTTATCTATTGAGAAGTATGGGAAACATGTTTGATAGAGTCCAAGCCAAGTCCAAGGCTATGGACACTAGTGTTTTCCACTCTGGGTTGATCAGGATGTTGGTTATGGAAGAGTTGAAGAAAAGGAACATTTCTTGGGAACAGTTCATTGTCTCTGCCAATATGCAACTAGATATAGCCTCTACCCCTCAATATAGGATGAAAATCCCTTTTCCATCTAGTAGTGTTTCCCCTGTAGGAACAAGAAAGAAGAGAAAAAGAAAACCTACTACCCAAGACAAAGAAACCTTTAAGGAAATTGAAGAATAAGAGAGGGAGGTTCATCACTCCCCACAGAGAGATTTTTCACCTCCTCTTGCACCTAAATTGGAAGAAGTCCCTTCATCGACCAAAACCACAGCCAAGAGGGGGAGGAAATTCCATTTCCCTTCACCTACTCCAACAGCTAAGACCAGATTCAGGAGGCCTTTTACTAGATCATCAGCCCACAAGGAATTTGTTGATAAGGCTTCAGTTCCAAGGAAAGATAAAGATAAAGGTAAAGTCATTGATAAGCCTATTGAGGTTATAGACATAGCATCTATTCAGTAGAAAGATAAAGGTAAATCCATTGAGAAACCTATTGAGGTTATCAAACTCAACACTCCCCCTAATAATCCCACTTTCAAAAGACTGATCAAACAACTCAGGGATGCTAGAAAATAAGTTGCTCGTTTGAAGACAGAAAATTTGACCAAGAGAAGAAAGATGAAGGAGCTCATGGACATGTACAATGAAACCCTTGATCTGGAAAGGTTTTTAGCAAGAATATCCTTTCCTCTCCATAGACAACTTAAGACTCTGTATAGGAAAAACAAAATCTTTTAGTCCCAAAACAGAAAGCTCAAAGAAGAATTGCATCCCTTCAAGTATGAACTGGCCCAGAGGAACTTAAATGTTCTAGTACAAGTTGCAATAGAAAGAGATGAACCTGCAGTTAAGAGGAGTACACCTACAAAAGAAAGAGATGTTGCTATGACATAGGGAAGTTCTCCTGCAACAAGGAGGAGTGCTAGATTGAGGAAGTAGATGGGGGGATGATAGATCCATTTTTGTGGGTGATCACTTTTTGCAATTTTGAAATGTTCAATGTAGTATGATTTTCCCACCTATACAGGCATCTATAGGCTCCTAGTCCATCAGCTAAGTTTTTTGTGTTTTTGAAGAATTTTTACATCACACATAAAAAAACAAAGAGATTTTGTAGCGCCATGGCACTATGGAATTGTCTATACATAATGTTTTGCAGTTGTGCTACCAAAGGTGCTACAAAATATCCTAGCCAAACAAAGAAATGGTGCTATAGAATATGCAGAGTTGTTACACAGGAATGGCGCTACGGAAATTGCAGAGCTATTTCACAGGAGGTGCTATGAAATATGCAAAGCTATTACACAGGAATGGCGCTATGGAAATTGCAAAGCTATTTCACAAGAGGCACTACGGAATCTGCAGAGTTGTTTTACTAAGGGTTCTACAGAATTGGCTACCGAATGTGCTATAGAATGGTGCTACGAACTGGCCATTACAGTCAAAGGTTCGAATTCATGACTCCTTCTTGATTTTTGATGATGTGGAGGGAACCAAGGATCAACAGGTGGCAGCTGGGAATCAACATACAAGCTTGGAGGATGCGTGGCACTGGAGAAGGATGTGCCCAAGCTGCAAGACATGCCATTTAATTCTTGTTAGAGTGGTAGCCAACATGGCTCCTAAATTGTAGCAGTTTGTTAAGATATGTTAGTACAGATGTTAGAATTGTAGTTGTTTTGGAGAATCCTAGGATAGGAAGGACAACTCACACCTCTAGTTGTTGCCTATTGTATTTTTATTATAAATACATCTTTTGAATGATTATAAGGGTTCGAATGGTTGAGTAGAGCTCCCTAATTGTAATGTTTTGACAAAGTAAAGTTGTTCTCTAGTTATGTATTGGACTTGAGACATTTTCATTAATAGAAATCAGTTTCATTTCATCATCTTGCTGCCTCTTATTCTGAAATACTCATGATTGGATGATCTATATGAGATGTTGTGGTTGTGTTATAATGAATGTTTGATTATAATGTTGCCATGAATTTTTTTCAGTGTTTTAAACTTTAAGTTTCAAGAAGTTCTTGTGATTGGGTTTTTCTTCTACTGTCTACTTGAAGGCCTCATCCTAATAGTAGACCTATCCACCTCCCTCACTAAGTATTCCTCCTATTCACCTTTACTCCTAAACCACTGACTGAAATTAATCAAAACCTCATTTGCTTATGCATGCTAGTCTAGATTTATGTGTTAAAACATTCTTAGACTGAGCTTTGCCCATTTGAAATTTAATCACTTATTTAAATTCAAAAAACATTTGATGGGTATTGGGCTTATGTTCTTGCAATTTGAGGGTGATTCTCAGTGGTGACACACTCGGTAGAGCTAACTGGTAGGTGATGGGCCCCATACGCTTGAGAATGTCATAAGGACCATAAAATTTGGGAGCAAGCTTCTGACAATGTTCAAATTTGAGTGAGGTTTTCTTATAAGGTTGAAGACGAAGAAACACTTGGTCCCCTTCAACAAATTGATGCTCAAAATGACCTTGATCGACTTTTCGCTTCATTCCATTTTAATCCATCACCAAATTTTATTTGAGGGTATGGAGAATGGCCTCTCATATTGTAATATTTTTGTCAACCTCCTAAACCTTAGAGACACCTGGCATGTATGAGAGAAGTGATGGTGGATTTTGTCCATATACTACTTCAAAAGGAGTCATGCAAGTGGTTGTATGGTAATATGTGGTGTACCACCATTCAACTAGGGGTAACCACTAAGCCCACTGATGCTATTGATCAGATGCAAAACACCTTAAATATGTTTTCAAACACTTGTTGACAATTTCAGTTTGGCCATTAGTCTAGGGATGAAAGGAAGAAATGACATGTAATTGGATTCCCTGTAGCTTGAACAATTCTTTCCAAAAATTGTTCGTGAATGTGGGATCCCTATCAGAGACAATAGAATGTGGCATGCCATGAAGTTTGAAGATATTATCAATGAAAAGTTGGGCCACTGTGGATGCGGTGAAGGGATGTTGCAGAGCACATAAATGAGCATATTTGGAAAGATGATCAACCACCACCATGATGACTATCTTGTTGTTGGATTTTGGGAGACCCATAATGAAATCCATAGAGATATATCGCCAAATAGAAGGGGGACTTGGAAGGGGTTGGAGTGTGCCAGGGGCTTTAACTATTTCTCCTTTGTTTCATTGGCAAACATAACATTCATCCACAAAGGTGAGAACATCATGTTTCATACCATCCTAGAAAAAAGAACATTTGACCCTTTCATAGGTTTTGGTAAACCCTGAATGCCCAGTGGTGGGTGAATCATGAAGCTCAGAAAAAATCATAGATTTGAGTTGTGACTAATTTATTAGATAGAGATGACCTTTGCAGAAAATCTCATTATTTTTCCAAGAGTACCCTGGAGATGCTGGAGAATTCACTTGCAATTGATGGATCAGGCGAGATATTTTGGGATCTTTCAACCATTCCTGATGAGYAGCTTGGAGCCAATYRGTACAACSAAGGAGAGGGAAAAGAGGGACCCTTCTTMTTCATATTTTCAGGAAAGAGCATAAACAACCAAATTTTATTTTCCCTTCTTGTAAATGATCTCATAATCATATCCAAATAGCTCKGTGACCCATTTTTTTTKCTCCGGGGATGAAATCCTTTGTTCCATAAAATATTTGAGGCTTTGGTGACCAGTTTTAATCTAGAAGCATTGCCCCAATAGATAAGGACGTTAGAGATCCATGACATGCAGAATAGCCAACATTTCCTTTTCATAGATGGATTGGCCCAAATGTCTATCTGAAAGTGTTTTGTTGGTGAAGGCCAAAGGCCAGCCATCTTGCATGAGGACTGCCCGAATTCCTTTTCTGAAAGCATCACATTCCAATACAAAAGTCTTGGTGAAGTTGGGAAGGGCTAGGATCATAGTATATTTCAAGGCCTGGAAGGATTGGTCAGTTGTTGGATTCCAGGTGAAGGAATTATTTTTAAGGACATAAATGAGAGGTGTTGCAATTTTTTCACAATTCTTAATAAACTTGCGATAATAACCTGTTAAACCCAGAAAGCCACGCAAGATCTTAAGAGTTTTAGGGTGAGGCCAATCCTGTATAGCTTCAATTTTTTTAGGATACACTCATACATTGTACTTTTCCATAATATGACCGAGGTAATCCACTTCTGAGGCTTCAAAGGCACATTTATATTGT
>JASDQU010711606.1:32440-45046 GCA_032191745.1 Picea mariana
AAAACAAACATGGAAATAAAATGCATAAGATACACAATACAATAGAGACATAGATATATGTGGTTCATCTTGTGTGGGTTACATCCACTAGAGAAATTTTTAGGTCCTTCCTTTATTATTATCCAAAAAAATGAAGGGATACAACCTCCAACATACTCGTTGTAACTTCCTCTTCTTTCTCTCACAGTCTCCTCTCTCATAATACAATATTCACTCACTTACATAGCCACAATACAATTCCCTCATTAAAGAGGGTTGCCTTCTAGGGAAAAAAACCATAACATAACTTCTACCATCAGATCTGCGACCTTATAATGAATGGTCCAGATTAACTATGAAATTACAATATTTTACAAGACAATTTTCCCTAAAATTTATCTTTGGGAGCGCTTCCCCTGAACACCCACAAGGGGGGGGACTCCATAAAGTGTCTATTCACCCCCTAGAACCCCCCTGCTCCAGATGTGGGGGGGAATCCCCCCCACACCCCTCATCAAGTAATGGGGTCCAAACGCGGATGAAACAAGACCTGTCAATCAAGAAGATACTCAGGCTCCACAACTAACAATCTCCCAATTGGAGACTAATTAAAACAACTCCACTGTTGTTGTACCTATTGGACTATGATCCACCTTAGACCTAGAAAATTTCTCATCTTTACCTTCATGCTTGAAGGCCAATTAAAACTGAGCAAGAATTTGGTTTCTCCCTATTTACTACATTTTTTAACATGTCTAGAGGATTATGGCTAGTATGTGTCTTTTCCAACTTCAATTTTCCATCTTCCAAAATGAATTGTATGAAATGGTACCTGAATTGTATAAGTGTAGTCTTATAATGGAAGGTTGAGTTCTTTGCAAGATGAATGGAACTCTGGTTTTCATAGTACAACCTTCTATTCTCCTACTTCTTTCCCAATTCCTCCATAAACCCCTGTAACCAAATCATCTCTTTACTAGCCTCTGTAGTAGCAACATACTCTGCTTCTGTTGTTGAAAGTGCAACAACCTTTTGTAGTTTCAAAATCCAACTTACTGTTGTTCCACCAATAGTAAAAACATACCATGTGGTGCTTCTCCTGCTATATTTATCACTTGTCATATCTGAATCAACATATCCCTTTAGAATAATGTTTGAACCTCCAAAACATAATGCATGAGTAACAATACCTATCAAATACCCATGAATCCATTTTACTGCCCCCCAATGTTCTTTACCTGGATTTTTCAGATACCTTCTCACAACTCCCACTGCATGTGCAATATTTGGTCTTGTGCACACCATAGCGTACATCAAGCTGTCAACCGTTGATAAATAAGGGACCTTAGACATGTATTCTATCTGCTCATGTGTCTTGGGACACATTTCCTTGGTTAATTTTAAATGGTTTGCCAAAGGTGTACTAACTTGTTTTTCATTCTGCATTCTAAACCTCTCCAACACATTCTCTATGTACTCACCCTGAGACAATATCAATTTGTGATTTTTCCCATCTCTTTTTATTCTCATACCAAGGATTTTCTTTGTAGCACCCAAATCCTTCATCACAAATGAATTAGCTAATTTTTTTTTTAGCACATTTATATCCTACATGTTAGACCCTTCAACAAGCCTGGCATCTACATACAATAGCAAGATAATATAGCTTCCATTTTCTATCCTCTTAAAATAATCACAGTGATCAGAATGACATCAACTATAACCTTGTTTTGTCATAAGCCTATCAAACTTCAAATACCATTGCCTTGTAGCTTTCTTTAGGCCATACAAGCTCTTCTTCAACTTTCATACTAAATTTTTCTTCCCTTTGACCTCATATCCCCTTTGAGTGTTGCATACAAATATATTCCTCCAAATCTCGATGGAGAAAAGTTGTTTTTACATCTAACTATTCAAGATGCAAATATTCTACTGCCACAAGACTTAAAATAGTCCTAATTGAAGTCATTTTAAAAACATGAGAAAAAAATTTCATCAAAATCTATACCTTTCTTTTGTGCAAACCCCTTTACAACAAGTTTATCCTTGTACCACCTTTTTCCTCCATATTCTTCCTTCAACCTGTAAACCCATTTATTCTGTAATGCTCTTTTTCATGTAGGAAACTAAACCAAGTCCCAAGTCTGGTTATTTACCATGGAATCCATTACCTCTTTCATTTCTTTCTACCACTTCTTTTTAGTGTCTACTTGCATTGCCTCTTCATAACTTTATGGTTCACCAAATTCAATCAACAATAAGTAATACAAAGAAGGAGAGTATTGTTCAAGGGGTCTACTTCACCTGGTATATCTTCTAAAAACACTTGCAGGATCTTGAGGTGCCTAATGCTCCTATTGTTGTACATTTTATTTTCTGGTCCCTTTGGAATTTCATTTTCTTTGATTTCATCAAGCACTGTGTATTCTTTGTTTTCCTTTTCTTGTTTCTTTCCTTGCAACTGGTCTTTGTACATGAAATTTTCATTGAATACCACATCTTTTCTCCAAAATATTTTATGATTTTCATAATCCCATAAGCGATAACCAAAATCATTAATACTATACCCAATAAAGGTACACTTCTTGGATTTTTCCTCAAACTTTTTTCTATTTTTTTTATAAATATGGACAAATGCTTCAAAACCGAAAGTCTTTAGAAATTAGTAGTTTACATTTTTACCTGTCCATGCTTCCTTTGGAATGCTACCATCCAAGGAGCTTGAAGGCCCTTTTTTTATTAAGAAAAAAACAATATTTACAACATCTTCCCAGAAATGTAAGGGCAACCCAACATGCAATCTCATACTCCTTGCATGTTCCATGATTGTCCTTTTCATCCTTTCTAACACACCTTTTTTGGTGGTGTTCCTCTAACTATATTATCTCTACAAATCCCATGCTATGAGCAGTAATCATCAAACTCCTTGCTGTAGTATTCACCTCCATTGACTGATATAAGACACTTTAACCTTTTCCTATCTTATTCTTAACCAAAGATTTCCATTTCTTAAAAGTGTGAAAAACATCATATTTTTGTTGAATGTAATAAACCCAAGTATTTCTAGTTGCATCATCAATAAAAGTAACATAATAACGATATCCACCAAGAGATTATACATGATTTGGTCCCCATACATCTATATGCACAAACTCTAACTTTTCTCTCTTCTTTTCCTTTCCAACTCTGAGAAATTTAACTCTCTTTTATTTTCCATAAACACAATGTTCACAAAAATCCAAATCAACTTGTTTACGATCTTCCAACGAACTCATTTTTTGAAGTATCTACATCCCCTTCTCACTCATGTGTCCAAGCATATGATTCCACAGTGGTGTATCCACGTTTGTAGAAGCTAAAGAGATTGAAGAGTTAGTATTACTAGTACATAAATACAATGTACCTACCTTCTCTCCTTTTTCCATTACCAATAATCCTTTAGTAACCTTCCACACCTTATCTGTAAATGCATATATACAACCTTCACTTGCCAACTATCCTATTGAAATTATATTTCTTCTCATATCTAGTATATGTCTCACCTCTTTTAGTAACCATTGGTTTACATTCTTTTTCTTTATTTGTACCTTACCCATTCCAATAATTTGACATGGTTCATCATCACCCAAATAAACATATCCAAAATCACCTTGAACATAATCTTGGAAATATTTCCTATGGGGTGTGGCATGAAATGAAGCCCCTGAATATACTACCCAAGATTCATTAATATTATCTAAAGAGAGAATCAAAGCATCTTGTAACACATCACTTGTTACATTTGCTTCTTGATTTTTTTCATGTTGTCTATCTGTTTGTTTCTTTCGAGCGTTGCAGTCTTTCTTCAGATGTCCTTTCTTCCCACATTTCCATCACTCTATATTTCCTAGTTTGGATTTGGATATTCCCTTCCTATAATTCCTACAGTTCCCTGAGCTCTTTCCTCTATTTTTTTTGTCTTCCCTTATTCTCCACAGTCAATGCATTACCTGATGTCTCACTTGTGCTTTTCCGTCGCATTTCCTCACTAAGAATAACACCAACAACATCATCAAATTTAAGAGTGTTTGAACCAAAGACGGAGTTACTTACAACCATGACCAAGCCATTCCAAATTTCTGGCAATGAGCACACTATTAGAAGATCCCTAACCGCATCATCACAATCCACTTTTACAGATTTTAGTTGATTAGTAACCATATTAATTCCATTAATTGGTCAAAAACAGACCCACCTTATGGCATCTTCATATTAAATAATAGCTTCATTAGAAATACCTTATTGGAGGCCAGTGGTTTTTCATATAGTTTAGCCAATTCCTTCATCAAATCCTCTGTTGTAATTTCTTTTGAAATATTGAAATCCATTAACGCTACCAGGAACAGCTGTATCATTCCCAGTGCCTTTCTGTCAAGGATCTCCCATTCTTCATCCTTCATACTCTCCAACTGCTTTTCTTTTCCACCCAATGGTAGGAAAAGATCCTTCTGATATAAATAGTATTCCATTTGCATCTTCCATAACCGGTAGTTTTCAATGTTAAATTTATTTACCTTAAACTTTCCATCTTTCTCCATTTCTCCCACTCAAACTAGGAACCCTCTTTTCTTGTGAGTTACCTTTTTCCCTGATACCAATTGTTAGAAAAACATGATCACAGAGAAATAAAAACAAAAAAACAAATGTGGAAATAAAACACAGAAGATACACAATACAATAGAGACATAGATGTATGTGGTTCACCTAGTGTCAGCTATGTCCACCAGAAAAATTTCTAGGTCCTTCCTTTATTATTATACAGCAAATGAAGGGATACAACCTACATCATACTTGTTGTAACTTCCTCTTATTTCTCTCATAGTATCCTCCCTCAGAATACAATATTCACTCACTTACACAACCACAATACAATTCCCTCATAAAAGAGGGTTTCCTTCTAGGGAAAAAAACCCTAACATAACTTCTACCTTCAGAAATGTGACCTTATAATGAACGGTCTAGATTGACTACAAAATTATAATATTTTACAATGCAATTTTCCCTAAAATTTATCTTGGACGGTGCTTCCCCTGAACCTCCACTAGGGGGGCTACATAAAGTGTCATTCCCCCCCTAGACCCCCCTACTCTATATGTCGAATGTAAATTCCCCCTCACACCCCCTGGTCAGGTAATTGGGTCCAAACGTGGTTGAAAAAAGACCTAAATCAAGAAGATAATTAGGCTCCACAACTTATAGGGGTACACACCTTACTTTCCTTAGAATGTTTGATGGAGACTTGGGTTGCATTGGGAAAGTGCAGGGTAACTTGGGAGCATGCCCAAGGAGAACACTCATCTTCCCTTGGAAACATGAGCACACTGGAGATGTTGGACGACCCCGTCGACACACCCATGACGAGTCATGACAATCATCATGGGAGAATGAACAAGGAAAGGGGTACACACCCAACGATGGGGTATACCACTCCGAGAGACATGCCAATTGATGGGAATGTGGGCTAGGATGGGTGCAGCGGGTCCATGGAGGGGTGTGATGAGTCAATTGAGTGTGATGATTCACAAAGGGGTGTGACACACCCAAAATACATGAGGTTTTGAATAAGTGACCCTTGGAATTCTTATAAGATCAAGGGCACACAACCAAAGGAAGGCATGGAAGATTAGTAAGAGGTTTGGAGAAAACATTTGAGGCAAGTTTGAGGCAATGAACTTGGGAAAAGTTGCCAAGATGGAAGACAAGTAGCCAAGAGTAGGACTCTTTTGGAGGTTTTGGGGAAGTCTGGAAATGAATATCTGTTGGAGGATTGTGTGAGGCAGAACCAAAATCTTTTTTAGCTTGGTGAAAGTCTGTGGAAATGAAGGGACAACAAGTCTATTGTTGTGGGCATGTCTAAGGTGAACCATAGGAATTTGCGGAGATGGTTGCGATATAAAGTCTTGATGTAACGAATATGTGTATGAGTGTATTGGTGAGATGAGGCGAGTCATGTGACTCTGTCGAAGTTGTTAATTGAGCCAATAATTCTCATATTATAACTATTTCTCAATAACAAAGACTTAGTTGGGTGTTAGGCATGGTTCGTGTTTCCCACACTATTTATGTGTTTGTCTTTCATTTGTTCCTTATTTTCTCTCTTGGTTTCTCTTGTTCATGGATGTATGCTTGTACATGACTAAGTGTTAAAATGTTAACAATTGTCTAAGTATACAATAGTTACACTAGAGTAGGAGTGTGACTCGCTATTAGCCTAGAATGGAGTATGGGTATGCTCTATGTGAAGAGGCGCAGTCTAGACGAAGTATTCTTGGTGTGCCAAGAAACCAAGTAAGAACCATCGCGGTGTTGCATGCCCTTAGGCAGTGAATGATTGCAAGATATGAATAAGCATCATGTGGGTTCATGATAGGTGGTATCAGAGAAAACTTTGAGAAGAATTTTGGTGAGCTCTTCATCATGCTATCACCTTCATGACATGTGGTATCAAATAAAAATTATCTCTTCAACATTAATAAAGTAAGAAAAATGGTGTTGAGGTGTGTTGAAGTTGAAATCTTTTTGTGAAGGTAGTTTGATGGGAGCATTCACAGACTTGGTGAATAGTTTGGTTTGACAAATTGGTTTATCATAGAAGCTTTGAATCATGCTCATGATAAAGGACTTGGTTGAAAGGTGTGATGGAAGGTTCACTTGGGCACACCCCTTGTCGAGGCCAAGAGAAACGTTCGTAGTGGAACAAATAAATTAGACAGGGTGGATGACTGTAGGACTCATCACAAAGTTCACCATAGGACTTGTTGCAGAGATGAAATTAGAGGAAGTTTGGGTGCATACCTTGGTGAAAGGTTCGACAAGGTGGTTTTTTCCATCAGAGGTAGTTTGAGAGAAATCCTATGTGCATACACAGACTAGAGGTGATGTTCGTGAGGTTGAAATGAGAACTTGTATGTGTATATGACCGCATGACTCAGTGCATACTTGGGATAGTGCAGAGGGGTTGCATAAAACTCTTGAGAAGGAAAAGTGACATGGATCAAGTAGCGAAATGGATGGTGTAATTGAAAAATCTTGGAAGGTCAAGAGAGACAATGTAACTCAATGATTCGATAAACTCCAAGAGGATTTGGAGAGGATGGATGAATTCGATGCACGAATAGATTTTGAGATCAAAAAACTGAAGGAATTAATGGGAGAGACCGATACTTTGTTGTCAATTTCATTGGGTCACTAAGGGAGAATACCATCCAACATGAAGGAAGTGCAACAAAAAAGAATCATCCCATAATATTCATGAGGAAAGGTAGGTTGATTGAGTGTTACCTCTATTCACAAAATTGTTTTATGAGGAAATTTCCAATGCAAGGGAAGCTGGCTCTGTTGATTGAGGAGGAGGATTGACTCACACCAACAGTGGAGGAGTCATAACCCTTGTTTATTTTTATATGATCAAGGTTAATCATGAAGTTCATTCCATTTTATCATTTGAATTAACCATAACCATTAATTTTGTAGCAACCAGGATCACAAGAAGATACACCATGCACAAGAACACAAGAAGTATCCTGGGAAACCCTTCTCAACAAGGGAAGAAAACCCAGCCAAAATCCTTTGCTATATTCTTGAAGAGAAATACCTTCACCACCAATAGAACCTAGCACACAAGAGGGTGCTCAAACCCTATAATACTATCACCCAAGAGAGGTGTTCACTTTTCCCAAGAAGGTGTACTTGCTGAAATTTCAAAACTCACATGAAAGATATGATTCCTCAATGGGGAATTTACCTTTACTTATACTAGATTGAACTTGTCAACAAAAGTTTATATTGGCACAACAGGGCCGACCTCTCTATCTTATAATATAATTAATATTAACCATATTAATTATCGTTTACATTAATTACCAATCACATTAAGGTGGGGCTGACCTATACCCTTTACATTACAATTATGGTTACAGGTAGGCATGACTCTTGAAAAATATAGCAAGAGATATTATACACCCACTAGTGCTCATCCACTAGGGGCACATCCATAGAGATTTCCATATCTCTGGATCACTGCATTACACATAAGAACCACTTCTTCACTAGTGCTCATCCACTAGGATCATGTTCACCTATGCTCATCCACAGGCACGTCCACTCAACAGATATTCTTTCCAACTGCATTACACAGGAGAGTCATTTGGAGTTTCTCATCAACTCTCTTCTCAGAGGAGGATAATCCATCATATCCATTTCTGTTCTCATGACAATGCACCCAACACTTTGGTATTTCACACATTTACCTTGTGCTCAGCCACAGGCACGTCCAACTCTGTAGATCTCATTTCTCACTACATTACACATGAGAATCATCTAGAGTTATTCTCAACTCTTTATAAAGAGGAGTCCATCTATATGTTCCATATCTATCTCAGATAGGAACCACACACCCCTCTCAGGGGCTCTCTCTTAGGTTTGTGTTCTAGATAATGTCTCACATAACTGCAATAATCAACACTCACTCTCAGCTAGGGAGGCATTCTTCTACAAACCCTAGAGGTCATACGGAACTGGAGGAGGACGGTTTATCCTTTTTAATGCTTGTGCAGAGGTTATTCAAGACCTATGCTCTGATACCATGTTTATTTTTCTATGTGAAAGGTTAAGCATGAAGTTCATTACATTTTAGCATTTGACTTAACCATAAACATTAATGTTTCAATAACCAAGATCACAAGAAGATACACCATGCACAACAACACAACAAGTATCCTGGGAAACCCTCCTATACAAGGGAAGAAAACCTAGCCAAAATCCTTCGCTATATTCTTAAAGAGAAATACCTTCACCACCAATAGAACATAGCACACAAGAGGGTGCCCAAAACCTAGAATACTAATGCTCAATAAAGGTGTGCACTTTTCCCAAGAAGGTGTACTTGCTCAAATTTCCAAACTCACATGAAAGATATGATTCCTCAATGGGTAATTTACCTTTACTTATACTAGACTGAACCTATCAAAAAAAGTGTCTATTGGCAAAATAGGGCCGACCTCTCTATATTATAATATAATTAATATTAACCGGATTAATTATCTTTTACATTAATTACCAATCACATTAAGGTGGGGCCGACCTTCACCCTTTACATTACAAGTAGGTCTGACTCTTGAACAATATAGCAAGGGATATTATACACCCACTAGTGCTCATCCACTAGGGGCACATCCATAAGGATATCCAAATCTCTGGCTCACTACATTACACAAAAGAACCACTTCTTCAATAGTTCTCAGCCACTAGGATCACGTTCACCTATGCTCATCCACAGGCACGTCCACTCAATAGATTGTCTTTCCCATTGCATTAAATAAGAGAGTCATCTATAGTTTCTCATCAACTCTCTGTTCAGAGGAGGCTAGTACATCATCTTCATTTCTATTCTCATGATGATTCACCCAACACTTTGGGATTTCAGACATTCACCTTGTGCTCAGCCACATGCACATCCAACTCTATAGATCTCCTTTCTCACTGTGTTACACAAGATAATCATCTGGAGTTCTTCTCAACTCTTTGTAAGGAGGAGTCCTTCTCTATGTTCCAGCTCTGTCTCAGATAGGAACCACACACCCCTCTCAGGGGCTCTCTTTCAGGTTTTTGTTATGGAGAATGTATCACATATCTGCAATCATCAACAACCCTTGGTAGAGACTATTCAAGTGTATAAGATGATGGAAGAGATGAATTAAGTCATGGATATGTTGGTGGAATGCATGCAGGAGTTCATGAAAAGAGGTCAAAAGCGTTTTTCACTAAGTGAAGCATTTGAAGGACTCTACTTTGTGGACACATCAGTAAGTGGGTTGATGATGGCAGCCTTGGTTGACACTTGGGCAACCCACAATTTTTTGAGTGAATGAGTCGTGAAGTATCTTCATCGCAAACCTGAGAATTGAAATGGAACATGTAAAGTGTTGAAGTCAACAATGTTGTCAGTGACATGGATTGTTCAATCAACACCATTGAGAGTTGGGGAATGATTTGGCAACATGGATCTGTTGGTAGATGCATTGGAATATCATGCATTGATATTGGGATTAGACTTCCTCAAACTTTCCAAAGCAACTCCACTTATTCACAAAAGTTTCTTAGTATTCTTGGATGATTCCAAAATACCAAGCACAACCCTAACAATGAAGAGGAAGCTCAGGAGGAAGCCCAGGATTTCTATGCTTAGGTTGGTATAAGGATTCAGTGGGAGCACCGACAAGACTTGCAATGTGACATGACAACAAGAAGTCTTCCACACCATAAAATCTCTGAGTATTCTGGGGTAAGAAGAGAAACACTTGATGGTGACGAATACTTCGATGAAGACAACCATGGGAAAGGTTGGTCAATTTAAGGACTTTCATAACCACGAAAGTGAGTGTAAGAGAGAGTTGGAATCTCCAATTTCCATGGAGCAGTAGGAATATCACCAAGTGAATAGTCATCAACAACATGTTATGAATGTTGTGGAGGATTGGGTAGTAGACTTACCCACTACAGAGGCTCTAATAATTGAGACAAGACATTGCATGGGGGGAATTACCCAACTAGAATTGGAGACAAATGTGGAAGAGGTAGAATTTGAGGACTGACATCCAACAACAATCGTGAAATTTTGTATGAAGGCCATGTGGATACATGAATTCCAACTTACTGTGGAATGAATTGAGGAGTTGGGATGAACACCAAAGGAAGTTTGTTTGGTCATGCGATACTTGTGCATGAAGCACAAGTCAAACATGATGTATGTCAATAACCTTGGTGGCAACTATTTGGTACACTTTTCATGCTAAATGAAGAAGAAAAATATGTGTTTCCTAGAGAAGGAAATATGAATGGTGATGCCTAGTGGAGGTTTCATAGAAATAATCAAGCAAGCAATTTGTGGAACAACAGATGGGTTGTGGAGGTGAATTTCCAAATTAGGGAAAGGAGCAAGACCTTTTATAGAGTAAAATGGGTTCAACTAAGTGAGATGAATAGGTTGATATTGTAGTGGGAGACTTAACAAGACCAAGAGGGGTTGGATAGGATGACGATGAGGCAGATAGAAAAGGGTTTGTTGGATGTGGAGATGTGAATTCTCTAGCATTGAACAAGACATTTTAACTGATCACCCAATCAGTTCATAACTTGATAGGATCCAATGTACATGACACAAAAACGATAGAGCTGAAGTATTGAAGCCATCATAGGTCAAGAGCATCTAGCACTTCGGCATACTTTGTAGAACTTCCCAAGGATATTTTTTCTTCATGATAACAGTTGTTGAGTGGTGACAATTTTTGGAGATGGGGTAGAGACACCATAGAGATC
Organism: Picea mariana; assembly: GCA_032191745.1. Taxonomy (NCBI): domain Eukaryota; kingdom Viridiplantae; phylum Streptophyta; class Pinopsida; order Pinales; family Pinaceae; genus Picea; species Picea mariana. The sequence continues at coordinate 43,775 of JASDQU010711606.1, forward strand.
GACAAATTTTATTGAGGATGGAAACAACTTGGAGTGGGGAAGGATGTAAGGTATCCCATGACACCCACCAAGGGATCATACTCCTTGGGCAGATTCAACAATATAACAAATGAAGAGCACAAGGAGGAAGTGATTGGTTGGGAAAACAAAGACATTTTCATGTGATCAGGAGCACCTTGGGTGCACAATGGTGGTGTGCAACACCAACGGGGGACACACCTTAATTTCCTTAGAAAGACTGATGAAGACTTGGTTTGTCTTTAGGAAAGGGTGGGGCAAATTCGAATCATGCCCAAGGAGTGAACCAATCTTCCCTCGACAACATGGGTGCACTGGAGAGGTTGAACGACCCCATATACAAACCCACAAGTATTTATGATGAATGACACAAGAGAATGCACAAGGAAAGGGGTGTGCTCCCAAGGATGGGGTGCACCAATCTGAGAGACATGAAAGTTGATGGGCATGCGAGCTTGGATGGGCACACTGAGTCCATGGAGGGTTTTTTTGAGTCGATTGAGTGTGATGACTCATGAAGGGGCGCGAAACACCCAAAATACATGTTGTTTCACATAAGTAACCCTTGGAGTTCCTATAAGAGCAAGGGATAAAAACCAAAGGAAGGCATGGAATATTGGCAAGATATTTGGAGAACAATTATGAGGAATGTCAGAGGAAACGAACTGAGGCAGATTTTCCAAGATGGAAAAAAAGTATCCCAGAGTGGGATGCTTTGGGAGGATTTGGGGAAGTCTGGAAATGAAGGTCTATTGGAGGCATGTGTGAGGTAGAACCGAAATCTATGTTAGCATGGTGAAAGTCTGTCGAAACAAAGGGAAAACAAATCTATTGTTGTGGGAATGTCTAAGGTGCACCACAAGAGGTTGTGGAGATGGTTGCAAAAGAAATTATTGGTGTGATGAATCTGTGTATGAGTGTATTGGTGAGGTGAGGCTAGTCGTGTGACTTTGTCAAAGTTGTAGATTGTACTGGTAGTGCTCATATTGTAAATATTTCACAATAACAAAGACTTAGCAAGGTGTTAGGGGCGGTTCTTTTTTCCCACACTATTTTTGTTTCGTCTTTCATTTTTTGCGCAGTTGTTCTCTTGGTTTCTCATGTTCATGGATGTATGCTTATATATGACTAAGTGTTAAACTATTAACAATTGTTTAAGTATACAAGAGTTTCACTAGAGTAGGAGTGTGACTAGCATGGGGTTGACACTCCTACTCTAGTGAAACTCTTGTATACTTAAACAATTGTTAATAG